>CAUYRH010123914.1:0-18559 GCA_963574655.1 Perodicticus potto
ATCCACGAATGGATTAATAAATTGTGGTACATGTATACCATGGAATATTATGCAGCCTTAAAGAAAGATGGAGACTTTACCTCTTTCATGTTTACATGGATGGAGCTGGAACATATTCTTCTTAGCAAAGTTTCTCAAGAATGGAAGAAAAAGTATCCAATGTACTCAGTCCTACTATGAAGCTAATTTATAGCTTTCATATGAAGGCTATAACCCTACTTTAGCACAAGAATATGGGGAAAGGGGCAAGGGAGGGGAGGAGGGAGATTGGGGTGGAGGGAGGGTAATTGGTGGGGCCACACCTATGGTGCATCTTAGAAAGGTACAGGAGAAACTTACTAAATGCAGAATACAAATGTCTTCATACAATAACTAAGAAAATGCCATGAAGGGCTATGTTAAACAGTTTGATGACAATATTTCACATTGTATATGAAACAAGCACATTGTACCCCTTGATTGCACTAATGTACACAGCTATGATTTAATAAAAAAAATCAAAAAATGAATCCAAAATCAAAGTGGAAAAAACCCAAAAACACAAAAAATAAAACATCCTTCTGGTTCGTCACTCTCCTATCTTGCTGCTGCCAAGTCTCTGACTGTCCAATGGAATCATTAAGTATTTGCTATGATTTAGTGTATTCTTACCTAAGGTCATTTCCATCTCTGGGAAATATAAACAGGAAACAAACTTTTTAAAGTTTGGTATATGGGCCATTTTTAAGGGTTTTGTTTTTGAGTGGCCAAAAAATAACAAATGTCCACCACATTTAAGAACGGGATTGGTAGAAACTGAAGGTTTACCAATATCTTTTCCAACACTGGCCAATGGTATTAAAATGCTTTTCCCATCTCGTGTCAACATTGATGTGGTTGTTTTGATGTAGTTATATCCACCCAGGGATTTTTTTTTTTTTTTATCATTCTTACCCAGCTAGAGTGTAATGGCATCATTGTAGGGCTCTAGCCATCCTCCTGCCTTAACCTCCTAAGTACCTAGGACTATAGGTGCCTGACACTACGCCTGTCTAAATTTTCTAGTTTATGTAGAGATAGGGGTCTTGCCCTTGCTAACCCTGGTCTCAAACTCCTGGCCTCTAGAAATCCTTCCTCCTTGGTCTCCCAGAGAGTTAGGATTACAGGCATGAGTCACTGTGCCTTGCCATATTTTGATGCTCACTAAAAGTGAATAGTTAAGCTGGTAGTTTTCTAAAAAGGACATAGCAATTCCACTTCAGTGAATCAGTCCTTCAGATATACTTTTATCTGAAGGTGCAGAAAGAATTTTGTACAAGCTTATTATCACAGCACCATTTGTAACAAAAGATCGGAAGCTACACAAATGTTCATCAATAAGTAACTAAGTACACTATATAAATACAACAAAATATTATGCAATTATAAAAAAGAAGGTACAGAATAGTGTATATATAGGATGCTACTTTTTGTTTACAAAGTTGTGTGGGGGCTAATATAGATTCTTGAGATATTCTTAAAGAAACTCTAGATATTTACAGGAAAATAATAACCGAAGTTACCTGGATGGTGGAAAACAGTTAGATAGAAGACAGAGATGGAAGACTTTTCACTGTAGACCTTATTGATTATTTTAAAAAAACTTGGACCATAGAATGCATTGCCTATTTAAGTTTTTAAGAAGATGTCCACGTGACATACGCAAGAGCTATCTTTACCCCATCTCACACTCCCTACCTTATGCCTAACACCCCCTGAGCCCATGTAGCTGGTCTGAACCTCACCCTGTTCTTGAGGGGTCAGGGACTGATCCCACCATGGTTTTGCCGTGCTAGATTTGTTTGTGTGGGGAATTGTAGTTTCAGCATGTAGACCCCCACCCACCTGTCCATGACACTTTGCATGCCAGAACTCTTGGGTCAGCAGTTCTGGACACCTATTGGCAGTGATGAGTTGTCATCTGTTTTCCAGGAAAAGCCTGTGTTTTATTGTATTCTAAGTGTTTTTCATAGCAAAGTTAGGAAGCAGTGCATTTGTGTTTGGTGAAGACCAAGGTATGTTTGACCGAAAACCTAAAATATCTGACAATTCTGTAAATACATTTATATTAAGCAATGACTTACTTTTTTTCACACGATACAGGCACAAATATGGTGAAGAGGCAATATAACTTGTCAGTAGCTGAGACAAAGGAAGAACTGATAGTGTCAGATTTTGAAGGAAACGATGAGGATGGAGAAGAAGAATTGGGAAATATGGAGCCCAAGAGAAGAAGACCATACCCAGTTATAACAATAGAGCAGCCTACAGCTCAGATGATGGGCACCACAAAGAATGATGTGGAACTTACAGCTAATGAAAGGAGATGACGATTGGCTAATATTACTCAACCAGGAGTATGATTGGGAACAGAACCCAAGACTCCATTGGATGCTTTCCAACTCTTTATTGATAATGAAACTGTGGATGTAATTATCAAGTTTACGAAGCAGAAATTACATGTTGTCAAAGAGTTCATCCAAAATTCTGGTGATTTCATAAAAGAAGAAATATTAGGACAAATTGGAATTCTTCTAAATTATGGTATGTACCTGCAAAATAAAGGCAACATTCGAGATTGTTTCAGTCAGTGAGGAGAATTTTCTAGTTTACTGTGCTGCATTTTCAGAACACAGAATGTGATTTCTACTGAAATGTCTGTGTTTTGATGAAGCCACAACACATGAAGCTTGCAGACAGAATAATAAGTTTTCTCCAGATCAAGAGCTTGGGAATATGGTAATAAATAATCTCTCACTTATTACTATCCTCATACGTCTGTCTCTGTTGATAAGAAACTGGTGTTTTTCCATGGGCATTGTCCATTCAGACTTTACATGCCAGCTCACCCTGGGAAGTGTGAAATTGCAGTTAATTTTTTACGTGATTCTTCTGCAAACAACTGTTAGGCGGCAGAGCCATATGCAGGGAAATCAGAGAACCTTCTGAGAAATTACAATAGCGACTCCAAGATTGTAAAAAGACTGGTTCAGAACTGTCATTTGGATCAGTCCGGAAAAAACATAACCATGGACAGAAAGTTGACCTCCATCACCCTGGCTATTGACTTGCTTCAAAAGAATGTAACCACAGTTGGTACTGTTCGCAGTGATAAAAAGGATTTGCCTCTGTAACTCAGGCCAGCATGGAGGAAAAACACTCCATCTGGTACAGTAAGATTTGCCTTCTCTGCCTCTGTGACATTAGTAAGTTACGTTCCAAAGACAGGAAAGGTAGTCCTGGTACTTTCCACACAGCATGCAGATATGAAGGTGACGGATAACAAGCCTGATGTAACCCACCTTTGTAATGCTACTGCAGCAGGTGTTGACGCACTCGATAAGTGCGTGAGAACGGATTCCTGTCACTGAGGGACTCAGCGTTGGCCACTGGCAATTTTCTTCAGTATCACTGACGTTGCAGCAGACAATTTTTGTATGTGAGTTTTTGGGAAACAAATAGCCACTGATCACGACCTCCTTCGAAGTAACAATCAGGAAGAGAGTCTTTTTTGACAGCTCTGTGAAGAAAATATAAGAAGGTGCGCCCCAAATTTACATGGTCTCCACAAAAAAATACACGATGACAACGGATCTCGGTGGACATGGGTGCAATTAAACACAGGTGTGGTGACAAAAGGTTCACACAGAACCAAACAGAAGAGTTACGAGACAGGCAGTGAAAAGCTTACGGAACGAGGTTGCTGCCACCTTTGTCCCCAGGGGAGAGACTGGAAATATATGAAGTTATGTGAACACAGCAAATACATCTATCTGTCCTAGCCACACACCAAAAGAGGAAAATATAATAAAAAGAACATGCAGAGAATGTGATTAAAGTATTGTTAGTTAATTGTACAATGACATGTAAAATATATAGTTTTTTTTTTTTTTGTAGAGACAGAGTCTCACTTTATCGCCCTCAGTAGAGTGCTGTGATGTCACAGCTCACAGCAACCTCCAAATTCTGGGCCTCCCAAGTAGCTGAGACTACAGGCACCTGTGACAACGCCTGGCTAATTTTTGTTGCAGTTTGTCTGGGGCTGGGTTTGAACCTGCCACCGTTGGTATGTGGGGCCGGTGCCCTACTCACTGAGACATAGGCGCTGCCCAAATATATAGTTTTTTTTTCAAAATTATAGCACTATTCATTCTGGTGTCAGTGCTGACCCCCATTGTTGTTCATTGAGTACAGGTTTGGTATTGATAATGACCGCCATGAGCATAGTGCAGTTGTTATGAGTATCTAGTTCAAAACACCACCTCTTTTCTTGGACCAGCTCTATAGAGATGTGAAAAATGTAATTAAATTTCTCCCAGATTAAGAAAGCTCTGTGTGTTTGGTGCAAGATTTTATCCATTCACATGTTCGCTCTGCAATGATAGATACTTACTCAGACTTTCTAATATGCTGGCCCTGTTGCCGGATGGGTCCAGCCTTGTATTTAGACAGATCATGTTAGTCATTAGTGAGAAGGATTGATGGGAGAGTTTTTGGCTTGGTGGCAGGGCACTGTTGAGGAGGTGGCTGCAGGTGCGAGTCTGGACAGTGAGTCGACAGAGGAGAGGAGGGTGAGCAGGTGGAGAGCTGGGTCCCCATCATAGAGACAGTCAGGACTGCCTGTTCAGCCACTGGGGGCAGGCCCAGAGGAGGAAACTTGCATCTGATTTTGCATGACCCTGTTCTCTGTTGTCTGCAATCATATACTTCACCTTCAAAGATGTCAGAAGCAGATAAAGAACGACACCAAGGCAAAGTAATAGCAATGATGCTTGTTTTTCCAGAGGGCATAATTCTGACTGCCAATTCTAGGTGCATAGTGAATTAGTGGCTAAATTTGTTTTGTTGTGCTGTACCCTTTTAGCTCAGAAGCGTATTAAGGTGAAAAAAATGAAAAGCCCACTTTACTGTTGAATAGTTCGAGCTAATAAATACTGGGATTGGGGGTAATGAAGGGAGTTGCTGAGGACACAGGCAGAGTTTTGTTTTCGTCTTTTATTTTTGTAGGTCTTCTCGGGGTATCCACAGCTGTAAAAAGAGTCTTGGGAATTGCAGAAGTAAAGCAATGATGTAATTCCAGCCTCTTGGGTCCTTTGCTACATCAGAGAGAATTTTCTCTGGGATTGATGGATGAAGTTGTCTTTATGTGTAGGAAGATTAGGTCGCAGTTTATTCTAGTTTTGGCACACATTATATCTTGGAACTGATGCCTGATATCCCACCATTAGCAAAATCACCCCCTAATTAAAATACACATGGACACTGATGCGGAGAGCAAATCTTAAGTGGCAGAGGTGGGGTGAGGATTAGAAGGAAACGTGAGCAGGACAGGCAGTGGGTTCTGAACTGGGGATGGCACTGAGCCAAGAGAGAAACAGCATATGGAGACTCTGAAACATAAGGGAGTGGGGAAGATTGCAGAAAGAGGCAAGAGAGGACCTCGGGCAAATTTCACTTGCTTTTCAATATGTCAGGGGCTAAGCTTGCTCAGAATTTGGCACAGAGTCTGCATCAAAGCAGGAGGAAAAAGCTTAATATATGCTTTACATTGCTCCCCTACTGCAAATTCTTCACAGGGATGACCTACAGGGATCTTATCTACTTCACCAGCATGAACTGTCATTAGAGATATTTGGATGTGGAAGTAATAAAAATTGCACTGTAAGGGTACAGTTCTTAGCTGTGGCACAATGCAATATTAGAGATGTTCACTTCTTAGAGGAGCCACGTGGGGGATTCCGTCACATCTTGGTGCACCTCAGCTGCTCCCTGACTAAGGATTATGCTATAATTGTATGAGAAGTGAAAACTTAGCCAGTTAATTTTAGTGTTTTGCTATTACCGTGTTAGTTTCTGGGTATAACCACTGTGCGTTTGTGTTTGGAGAAAGAGTGATCTTTTCCCTTTAACTAAGGGCTCTTCTATGGCAGTGGTGACAAAGTAATAAGCAATTAGTAGATGCTGCTGACGGAGGTGACATTAGCTTTTATCTTTGAAATCATTATTTTTACTTTTACATCAAGGTTATAACACTGTGCAAAGCCTTTGTGATGAGTCTTACAATAGCTCTTCAATATGTAAGTCTGCCAGACACAATTGTATGCCGCACAGGGATCCGATCCATCCCTCCATTCCATGCTCGCTCAGCGGCTGCACCTGGCACTGGGATGCATGACGAGCAAGTGATGAGCGAGTGACTGACGGATCCATTTCCAGCTTTGGTAAAGCTTACACTCAGTGGGGGAGACTGTGTCAGCTGCATAGCCACAAAAATAATTGTTTCAAATTATGGTAAGTGCTATGAAAGGTAGGTACACAGTTGTATGGAAGCATGTACTGAGGAAAGGAATGTTTACATAGAGATCTGAAGAATGAATTGGGGTTAATGGGTAAACAGGTGTTGGGGGGGATAGAAAGAGGGGAAGAAGGGAGCAAAGGGCATTCCAGACATAAAGGAGTTTGAGAAACTGAAATACCAGTGTTTCTGGAGAGCAAGTCTTTCCATATGACTTTGGCCATGTTATTGAACTTGATGGTGTTTTAGGTTTCTTATTTGAAAACATGAAGGTTTTTGTGGTGGCTCACGCCTATAGTCCTAGCACTGTGGGAGTCCAAGGCAGGTGGATTGCCTGATCTCAGAGGTTCGAGACCATCCTGAGCTGGAGTGAGCCAGAGTGAGACTCCGTCTCTACCAAAAAAAGCCGTGGGTTGTGGCAGGCACCTGTAGTCCAAGCTACTTGGGAGGCTAAGGGCAAGAGAATCGCTAAAGGAAGAAAAGAAAAAAAAGATTAAAAAAAGAAAAACGTCGGCTCGGCGCCTGTGGCTCAACGGGCTAAGGCACCAGCCACATACACCTGAGCTGGCGGGTTCGAATCCAGCCCGGGCCGCCAAACAACAATGACGGCAACCAAAAAATGGCCGGACGTTGTGGCGGGTGCCTGTAGTCCCAGCTACTTGGGAGGCGGAGGCAGGAGACTTGCTTGAGCCCAGTAATTGCAGGTTGCTGTGAGCTGTGATGCCACAGCCCTCTACCCAGGGTGACAGCTTGAGGCTCTGTCTCAAAAAAAAAAAAAAGAAAGAAAAAGAAAAACTTCAAACTAAGATGAGTGAAAGCCAGTTGAAAGCAAAATTCAAAGAAAAAAAGGAAAAAGAAGAATGAAGGTTTTGATTCTGGCTCCCTATCATGATAAATAGCAACTGTCTTATAATTAATGAAAAATCGAGCAGCCATTTGAGTTCTAAAATGAAAGGTGCTATAATGGCATAAAATAAACCCTGCCAAAAACTACATCCAAAGGGGGAAAAATTAATAACTTGGTACTGGGCTCAGCTTTATGCATTCAAGTAGATAATAAAAGTCCTCCAATTATGTTTTGCTTTGTGATGGAATCACAATGGAATTTTTCTGCGAATCGGAGCTCAATTCCTCTGAGGTAGGACTGTGAACTCATCTGTGGGACTTCTATCTGACTGGACTGCATGAGTCATCAGCCCCACAATGGTTAAGTGCATTAGATTTCAGTGTACAGATGAAGATTTTGCTCTTTACAAGTTAATTGCTCAGGAAACCAAAACAATTCACCCTATTGCTTTGTTTAAAAAGAATCAGCTTTATTTTTAGGCTGAAATTTATCTACATGGATATTTCTAGCCATACGTATTATGTGTACTGAGCTAATTTGATTTTTCCAGGAATCCATTTGGAAGGCAAGTCAGAGGCTGGCCTGTGTGAAGCAAGAAAGTGAGATGGAGACTTTGCCATCCTTTTCTCTGTGAAGTATAGATCATTACCAGGTTAAGGCCTGGTTGATTTTGAACCAGGTGAATGTGTAGTGAAAATAAGTCCAGGTGTAAATGTTCATTTTAGTGTAGAAACAGGCTCACAGTTCACCAAGAAGAGGGCTCTACAGTGGGAAAGCGGCTGAATTCCATCATCAGGGCCTTCTTGTCTTACTGTTAGTGACAAAAGCCTGCCAGGGTGGTCAAAGGTGATGCCAGTATCATCCCTGCTGTTGCAGGAGCTTCCTCAGCTGGCAACTGTTATCCCTCGTCTGGATTTTATTAATCTTGTGAAACGAAGCTCTGAGCTGGCCCTCCCTGCCCACCAGAGGGACTGATCCATCACTGAGGAGTGTGTCCGCCCTGCAGAAGAGATGTGGGCTACAGTTACTTCAATCTCTGGCATCTCAGCCTCCCAGCCAATTAATGCTGGGAGCTGTTGGCCAAGTAAATCAAAGGGCAGGAAACAGGCTAAAATTAGATTTGAAGGGTAGATAAAACCGCAGTTCTTTTGAACTCAGAAGCATTCATTAACCCAGGGTAACAACAATAGATAAATATGAATATATATACATATATATTTATTTATTATTTTTTAACTTGTTTCTAGTGATAGTCACAGTTGTTTTTATTTTTTTTTGAGACAGAGTCTCAAGCTGTTGCCCTGGGGAGAGTGTTGTGCCATCACAGCTAACAGCAACCTCAAACTCCTGGGCTTAAACGATTCTCTTGTCTCAGCCTCCCAAGTAGCAGGGACTACAGGCATCCACCACCACGCCTGGCTATTTTTAAGTTGTAGTTGTCATTGTTGTTTGGCAGGCCCGGGCTGGTTTCGAACCTGCCAGCTCCAATGTACGTGGCTGGTGCCCTAGCCGCTTGAGCTACAGGTGCTGAGCCAGTACTCACAGTTCTTATCAGATAGCAATTCAGTTGATTATAAAGATTTGGGACTTTGGCGGCACTTGTGACTCAAAGGAGTACGGCGCCAGCCCCATATCCTTGAAGTGGTGGGTTCAAACCCAGCCCCGGCCAAAAAAAAAAAAAAAAAAAATTTGGGACTTTAAAAATAAATTTTCTGGACTGCTAGATTGGGAAATGAGAAGCTCTCTTCTTTTGGGTTGCCTTAGCTCAGGTTGATTTTAGAGTGGTCCAGGTCCTAAATTAAGCTTATGTGAAAAATTAAACCTAGAGGCTGTATCAATAATTGTCACTCAGCATGGGCTCCCAAGCGCTTATTTGTGGGCTTCTTGAGACTATGGAACTGGAAGAACTGCCTTTCCCTTATACTCAGAGAAAACTACATAAGAATGTCTTGAGGAGGAAATCTTTCCTTCCACATACTCATTGCAGAGTGTCTAGGAATGTAAACTCTGGAGTCAGGCATGAGTTCAAATCTTGGCTTCACCCTGACTGACTGTGAATTTAGACAAGTTTCTTCTCTCTCAGCTTCCTTGTCTGTAACATGGGGATAATAGCACTCACCTTGTTTTGAGAAATAAATAACATAATAATTGTACTTTCTCTTGGGCTTGGCATGTAATGAACACTTGATGAAGATTTTATTATTGTTATTATTATTATTATCAACTGGTATACAACCTGTTTTATGCATTATAAAAGATACTGAGAAGTATCCTTAATACTTTTCATGTTCCTAAAGTATGGAACAAATACCAATGAGGTCATAGGTAAAATAGAATTAAATGGACAGGACAGTGGACAATTAGGAGTTCAAAGTGTACTGAACCCTGCATTAGTCAGAGAAGCTTCCTGGAGGAAGTGGGCATTGGGGTGGGTTGGGATGGGCTGGGCTGGGCTGGGATGGGATGGGGTTTAGGGTTAGGATTCTACTCTGGCTGCCATTACCAGACTCATAAATGCTCTGTTTATACAGGCTAGAGAAGAGGTATTCCTGGAGTGTCATAAGAAGATGTCATTCTCTGAATGATAATTGAGAGTTATTCTGGTTGTGTTTGATAAATGAGACCTGATTAAGATAATAAGCTTCTGCACAGCTAAGAGCACAATCAACAAAGCAAACACAACTTTCAGAATGGGAGGAGATACTTGCATGTTAAAAATCTGATAAAGAGCTAATAACCAGAATCTACAAAGAACTCAAACAGATCAACAAGAAAAGAGCAAACAACCCCATTAATCACTGGACAATAGACACGAACAGAATCTCTTCACAAAAGAACAGATGAATAGACAACATGAAAAAATACTCATCATCCCTCATCATCAGAGAAATGCAAATCAAAACTACCTTGAGATATCACCTAACCCCAGTGAGAATAGCCCACATCACAAAACCCCAATGCTATAGATGCTGATGAGGGTGTGGAGAGTGGGGAACACTTATGCATCATTGGTGGGATTGCAAACTAATACAGCCCTTTTGGAAAGAAGTATAGAGAATCTTCAAAGAACTAAAAACAGACCTTCTATTTAATCTTGCAATTCCATTACTAGGTATGTATGCAGAAGCAAAAGAGAATCATTTTATCATAAGGACATTTGCGCTCAAATATTTATAGCAGCTCAATTCACAGTCACAAAGATTGTGGAAACAACCCAAGTGACCATCGACCCTTGAATAGATTAATAAATTGTGGCATATGTGCACCATAAAATACAGTTCAGTCATAAAAGATGGAGACTACATCTCTTATATTTACCTGGATGGATTTGGAGAATATTCTTCTAGGTAAAGTACCATAAGAATGGAAAAGCAAGCAGCCCATGTACTCAATACTATCTTGAAACTAGCAGATGAACAACTATAGAGAGCCCACATGAGAGAAAAACACAATTAAATTCAAGAACAGGGAAAAGGGAGAGGGAATCAGGGAGGGAGTTACAATGTATGGATATATGGCACACTTCTTGGGTTAAGGACTGAACTGCAATTCAGACTTTACCTTACAAATGCAAACGAAGTAACCTAATTTTATGTACCCTCATGTCAATCTGGAAAAAGAAAGATGCCTTCTCAGGTTACTTTGCTATTGGCTCAACCATCAGCTATATAGAAAGTAATGCTTCTGTGAAAAAAAAATATGGTGTGTGCCTGAAAATGACACTGTCTTATGTTGAAGTTTCTTTTGCTGATAGAGAAATAATTCTCTTTCCTTGGTCCTTCATTCATATCATGCTTTATTGATGATCTAATGTGTCTCCCATGTGTAGGTGCTAGAGACAGATGAAAAGACCAGCCTCATCCACTTTCTTTGGACAGCCAAATGTAGAGCGCTTGGATTGCTGACGGAGCCAGTACCAGAAGTCTCCAGATGCTTAGCTCTTTACTACCAAGACTGCTGCACTGCTGGGAAAGGACAGCAGAGATGTCACATGGCCTTTGTCTGTAGCAGTGAGGACTGTTGCCTCCCTCAGATTTGAATAAAAGAAGGAATCTGTCATAATCAAGCAAATCACAAATTGATATTTTAAAAATCGCCCATTTTCATTAGAAGGGAAACCATTAATTCTCTCTTTCTGTCTCTTTCTCTCTCCCTCTTTCTGTTTTTGCTTACATGTTGATCTCTGGCCATGGACAGGTAGACTTCTGCCTCCTCTCTTTTCTAAAGGAAGTGATGGAGAGGATGCATCTGAGATCATCCTTCCTTTAGATGATCCTTCCCAGCTGCCAATCTGATCGGTCAGTGTCTGAGACTTTCCCCAGGTCATATTTACCTGTGGAGAAGGTCACTGTGCCTTAGTGGATGGTTCAAACCCCACATTTACTTTCCCTTCTCCGAGCTCAGGTACAGGAAGCTCTACTCTACTCCTGCCCATGTGTTCTTACCACATCCCCCCTCGAGGAGCCCGGTGGTCCTCCCAGTTCTTTCTGTTGGGCTTTAATCCAGGGGGGTGAGCCAGACCTGCTGTCATTGTCCATGCTGCTGGTTGGGTTGGGGCACTCTGTCTCACCCAAGATGTAGGTTCGGAAAGGAAGGATCAGGAGGAAGGAACCCATTTGAGTCTCCCACCTGAGGTGTATTCTCCATCCAACTCTTACTGAGATTTGTGTTGGGGTATCAATGCTTGCCCAGTCAATGATAACTGGATACTCCATTTTTATTTGCACAGTGGTCAAAAGACGTACTGCCAGATTCGCAGAGGGGAGTAAGGTGAGTGGCGTCCTGAATTCTGGGTCAGTAACCACACATTTAAGAAGTGTTTCACTCAAGACTCAATTCCAGGTCTGATAATTAAGAATGCTTCTTCCTACCCATCGTCTTCACCATTTGGTAGCTGTGGCAGAGAAAATGCTATGTCTTCATCAAATCCATTGTCATGTGCCTCCTTATGGGCACATGACAAACTACACTTCCAAATCCCTTGGGGGGGTGTCCGTGGGGTTGGTAGGGCCTGTGACTAGTTCTGGCTAATGAGGTGTGACCTGCCACTCGCTGGCCGAGGCAGTGACGAAGTCTTTTTTGGATTCTCCAGTTTCTCTTCCTCTACCTTAGTGACTGTTAAGACCTTATGGTCAAGAAGATGCAGCAACAAGATGGAACCCTTCGTTGTTCTGTAGCAGGGAGCTGCCCTCGAACTCACAGAGGACTTTTTGTGAGCAAGGACCCAACCTTGGTTAGTTTAATGCACTGAGATTTTTGCTATGGCAGCACAATCTAGCCTATTCCCACTGACACACCATCTGCTCACTTATGTTACTTTTCACTGCTTTCCTGGCCCTGCAGACCCCCTTCTTCTTCACAACTAGGATTTCTACAACTGGCAGTTAGGAGAACTTGTGTCCACCTCTTGACTGCTCACTGCTGACTTCATTCGACCCTGAATTTTCAGGATCTAAGTGGAGGAGAATACAGACTGCTGCTTGGATCTTACTTTAAAACTAAACAAAAACAAAAAAAGAAAAGGAAAGAAAATACATTTGTTTCAGACACATCTGCCTAATTCTATGCAGATGGCTGAATTTTCTTAACTCTGACTTGCTATGACAAATACTGAAGCTCTCCTGTCAGAAGATTTCGCTTCTTTGGGTCATGCATAATCTCATTAAGGAGATTTTAAAGACTGAAAGCATCATAGCAAGCAATGGTATGTAATAGCTAGGACTCCTGGTTGTCTTCCTTCCCTAGTAGCTTAGCAAGTGCCTCATTGCTCTTAAAAAATAAATAGTCTGCAGTCCTTCCACTCCCTTTCATCATAAGAGAAAGTAGGGAAAGTATTTATAATTACAGAAAATGGAAATAGAAGCTTTTGTAATTTTCTCAGCCAGAGCTCCCATAACTAAATACCACAGATGGCGGCTTAAGCAACAGAAATCTATTTTCTCACAGTCCCGGAGGCTGAAAGTCCAAGATCAACATGCCAGCAGGGTTGGTGTCATTCTGAGGCCTCTTCTCTTGGCTCACAGAAAGCTGCCTTTGCACTGTGGCCTCACAAACCTTTTCCTTTGTGCAAGTGTGGAGGGGGTGTTTCTTTTTCTACTTATAAGGACACTAGTTCTATCAGATTAAGGCCCCACCCTTGTGACCTCACTTAACCTTTATTACACCTTTATTATGGCCCTGTCCTCAAACACAGTCACATTGGGAGGTTAGGGCTTGGGGGTGCGGTGGCATGACTCAGTCCATCATAGAACTATTCTGAATAATCAGCCTCCAGTAATTTGGGTGCTTGTTATCTGCTGTTTTAGTGGATTTAGCTGGGTGCCTATTGTGTGGGGACACTCAGGAGGACAGGAAGATAGAGTAGTGGCTGGAAATTTCCAGCACCCAAAGAGGGTATAGGGCTCCCCTGTGTAAGGGGGGTGTCCCTTCTGAAAAGAGCTCCTAGGATTGCCCATGTGCTCTCCAGATATGGAGGCAAATGAAAGCCCTCTTCCCCCCAGCCCATTGCCTATACTATGGTCAGATGAAATTCTAAAATATAGTTCTAAGAAATTTGCTCCCCAGTCTGAAATCTTTCAGTGATTTCTCATTGCTCTCAGGATAAATCACAAGTGTTTAATGTATCTTGTTTACCATGATGTCTCCAGCACCTAGCATAGGTGCACATACCTACAGATGCTCAATGAATAAACTAATAACTGAGCCAACACCAGTCTTCAGTATTGTGCCTCCCCTCCTCGGCTTCTGATTAGCTGGTCACTCAACAACTGTTATGTGAGCACCCTAAGCCCCAAGTTCTCTGAGCGTGGGCTCATGAGCTAGTCAGTTGACAACTTGTGGGCAGGTCCTTTTTTTTCTTTTTGTAGAGACAGAGTCTCACTCTATTGCCCTCAGTAGAGTGCTGTGGTGTCACACAGCTCACAACAACCTCCAATTCCTGGGCTCAGGTGATTCTCTTGCCTCAGCCTCCTGAGTAGCTGGGACTACAGGCGCCTGCCACAAGGCCTGGCTATTTTTTTGTTGCAGTTTGGCTGGGGCCAGATTTGAACCCGCCACCCTCAGTATATGGGGCTGGCACCCTACCCACTGAGCCACGGGCACCACCCTTGTGGGTAGGTCTGTTTTGTCCTTCTAGCTATTCAAAACCCTTTGGACCTGTTTTCCCTTATAGGAGTGGATTAGGGGTGGGGAGAAAGTCTAAGCTGGCATTGATGGGCATGACAGGTGAAAGCCCTGTGCATTCAGGGAGGAGAAAAGATTCCTTTACTGGGAGTTGGAAACTGGCAGCAAACTCCAGGCTCTTTTAACCACTGACAATCAAACATACTCTGTTCTCAGTTTAACTGTGAGGTTGTCTTGAGGCGTCTTCTTAAGATGTTGATGAAGCCTTGCTTTTGGACTCCTGATTATGCCCCAGGTTCTTCCAAGGGTGCCTCCTCTCTCAGGTAGCCATCCCAGAGAGCAGGCCTCTGGTTTCCTCCTCCAGTTTCAGCCTTCAGGCTGAGGGGAGCTCTGCAGCTGCTTCCTCTGGTTACTTTCACTGTTTACTTTCGTTTTTGTAAATTTTCCTTCTTATGGCTTAGTTCTCAGCTGTTTGCAGATGCCTCTCATTTAGTCAGAATTCAAGGAGACCCTTATAAAGTAAGCAGTACTGGCCCCACCTTGGAGGAAAATGGAGTAGGGAGGCAGGTGCAGCACAGCAGGCAACCTCGGCTCCAGGCATGGAGCTCAGGGGCGAGCCCAGTTCAGTCTTCATTGTATCCATCTACTTGTTTTTTCTCCAAAAAATCACTCTGAAGGTTGCAATTTCGGTACATTTCAAATCTCCTATGATTCTTTCACTTTTAAAGCTGAGACGTGAGGCCCACATGGAGATCCAATAACTTGGTGGAGTTAGATGCATTCGGCTTATACTTCTGACATGCCTGTTTAATCCAGTTAACACATAATTGTTCTCGCTCTTTCTTCTGTGTTTTTTTTTTTTTCTTGCAGTTTTTGGCCAGGGCCAGGTTTGAACCCACCACCTCCGGTATATGGGGTCGGCACCCTACTCCGTTGAGCCACAGGTGCCACCCTTGCTCTTTCTTCTTTTTTCCAATTCAATTCAAATTTTTCCATGTCAAGTTTCAGGGTAACTCCCCCATGGCACTGCAACCTGTCCAAATCTCTTTCTTTTTAAAGTCAGGGACTAATTTAGAATTTCAGTCTTCATTTCTGATGTCATGGGATGATGTAATTTCTTCTATTTCTTCTATATTGAAATGTGTGATTTATCTTATTGGCCCAAATTTTTCCATGTCAAGTTCCAGGGTAACTCCCCCATGACTCTGCAACCTGCCCAAATCTCTTTCTTTTTAAAGTCAGGGACTAATTTAGAATTTCACTGTTCATTTCTGATGTCATGGAATGATGTAATTTCCTCTATTTTCTTGATGATAGGGACCATATCTTCTTCTACTTCTGACTTTCCTGTAAATCTGGAAGAGTTCTAGGCAAATTATGTGCCGAATGAGTAAGGTGGCCTTTGTAGTCCTGGGGATAATTTTTACAGTGAAAGTGGTTTGGATAAAAACTGCCCACCTGAAAAAAGTGATAAAGGCTCCAACAGCCATAGAGTTTATGGGCTGGATTGACCCATCTCATCCTGGCATCTCAGATGCTCCATTTGCATTTCTGTGCCCCATTGGCTATGACATTAAAACACTGTAATATGTAGGTCTTAACCATAGTTCTTGGTTTTAACTTTTACTCTACTTTTTTTTGTTATGAGACAGAGCCTCACTATGTTGCCCTCAGTAGAGGGCCGTGGCTTCACAGCTCACGTCAACTTCAAACTCTTGGGCTTAAGTGATTCTCTTGCCTCAGCCTCCCAGTAGCTAGGACTACAGGTGCTTGTCACAACGGCTAGCTATTTTGTTGTTGCAGTTATCATTCTTGTTTAGCAGGGTGGCTTCAAACCCACCAGCCCTGGGGCATGTGTGTCATTGTTGTTTAGCAGGCCCTGGCTGGGTTTGAACCCACCAGGCTTGGTGCAAGTGGCCGGCACTCTAACCACTGAACATGGGCGCTGAGCCTTACTCCACCTTTTATGCTTATTTTTTTCCTTTTATTTCATAGAGCTACTCTTACCTACATTGGAACATTTTAAGCTATTTTAAGACAAACTTGGGCCATACTTATTTAAAATGCAGATTCTTAGGTCCCATTTCAGATCATCTGAATGAGAATCTGTCTGGGGTTTGAGATTACTTCTCCAGGTTATCTTATGGATCATTAAAATTAAACACTGTTCTGTGGGATTTCTGTTGCTGAATATAAGATATGGTTTCAAAGCTTATTCCCAGACAATATTAAATGGAGGATTCAGGGGAATTAGATATCTAGGTGACCCAAATGTTTTATATTGAAATGTGTGATGTATCTTATTGGCTAGGCATGGCTCATTTATATGGCCTCCAGTTCCTTACTTCCTAGCACCTTTCGGATACATCACACTGAATATATACTTGACTCATCATCCCCAGAGTAAGTATACGAGTCACACTGGGAGGCTTTGGAAATGCTAAAATGAGATTTTGGTGTGGCTGAGGAGTTCCTTGGATTTTCCATGCTGTGCTCCTTTTTGGTTTTTCCCTTCCAATTTAGGTTAACTTTGGATTTTTATGACAGATCACAAAGAACAGCCTCTCTCCACAGCTGTTGGAGACAGCTAATGAGAACTGGTGTGGACTGGTCTGGTAGCTCATGTGCCCCTTTAGGTTTACTAGCTATAAAGGTCAGGGCAGACTAGCCACTATCACAGGGTCAGATAGGGAATGGCAGCCAGTCAGGAAATAAAAATATGACAAGATGGAGAAAAAAGGGAGGTTATTATTACAAGAAGTGTTACCCAGATGATAATCAAACTTAACCAATGAAAAACATAAATCAAATCATGACCTGGTCCTAATGGAAAATAATCCCTACGCTTCCAGAATTTATTGCAGCACTGTGAATATTTGGCCATTAAAATGTCACTTGCAGAATGAAGGAGTTGGGAATGCTGACTATAAAATAAAATTGTTTTTTAATTCTTCTCCGAATATTCTAAGCGTTATTGAACAAATAGTTTATAAGGTCTCTAGGGAAATAATTATGACTTAAGGCCTCTTTGCAATGTAGAACTACCATTCTCCCTTCCTTCTCCTTCCTGTCTTCCTCCCCTCATCCTCCTCTTCCTCCTCTTCCGTCCGTCTCTCTTCTTACTCTATTTCTATCTCTATCTCTGTTTCTTCAATCTCATCAATAGTTTTCCTAGGAATCATTTGAGGAGCCATGAAAGTGAAGATGTGAATTTGCAATACTTTATACAATGTAGCCCATGCTTGCTGGAGGTACAGCTTTACTATGGCTCAATTTGGAAAGACTGCCTTATTCCAGGAAGAAGGACTTTATGAAGCTTTGGAAGTTCATCTTCCATATTATCCGTTTGCTAACTTCATGGGATAGAATACTGCAGATGTTCAGATCAAAATGTCATATGGATAGCAGCCTCCACTATGCAATCTCATTCAACTTTTCAGTAAAATACTTATGATGGCATAGAAAAGGAAGAGAAAAATGTGGAAATGATGCCTTAAAAGGAATACTAATGGACCATTATGCCAGAATTTTGGAGGAATCCGTGCTCATCATATATACAAGGCAAATGGAGTAGATTTAAGGAATGCCTTATAGCACACACAAGTTTTAGATCATACAGGAGTGACACAAGAAAATGTAAGGAGACAAGTCATTTTCTGCTCTCCATTCCCTTAGGCAGAGACCCAGGGCTCATACCCACCAGGATATAGTGTTGTCACCTTATCTTGCAGGTGCTGATCGATTAAGTGGTCAAAGTACTCTCTTTTTATTAGCTTAATTTTTCTGTATGCTCAGGATGAAGCAATTCCAGACAATATGGGAAAAATTGGGGGGAGTGGATTAGACATTGTCTATAGTTTGGTAGATGTAGGGTCTTATTTCAGCCGGGTTCCCCGCAGCAGCAGACATTGAGACAATACAACAAATAATTTTTTTAAAAAAAAAAAGGATCACAGAAATCTTCATAGGGAAGTAAATGACCCCTGGAGAGATGGCAGTCAAGAAGGTTCTTATCGGCTCAGCACCTGTGGCTCAATGGGTTAAGGCACCAGCCACGTACACCTGAGCTGGCAGGTTCGAATCCAGCCTGAGCCTGCCAAACAACAATGATGGCTGCAACCAAAAAATGGTTGGGCGTTATGGCGGGCGCCTGTAGTCCCAGCTACTTGGGAGGCAGAGGCAAGAGACTCACTTGAGCCCAGGAATTGGAGGTTGCTGTGAGCTGTGATGCCACAGCACTCTATCCAGGGTGACAGCTTGAGGCTCTGTCTCAAAAA
>CAUYRH010123918.1:0-73573 GCA_963574655.1 Perodicticus potto
GCAACCTCCAGTTCCTGGGCTCAAGCGAGTCTCTTACCTCCGCCTCCCAAGTAGCTGGGACTACAGGTGCCCGCCACAATGCCCGGCCATTTTTTTTTGGTTGCAGCCGTCATTGTTGTTTGGCGGGCCTGGGCTGGATTCGAACCTGCCAGCTCAGGTGTACGTGGCTGGCGCCTTAGCCCGTTGAGCCACAGGCGCCGAGCCTGTGTTTCCTCTTTGTAATGCTCACTTTGTATAGGCCCATCAAGTGATGGATTATTAAAAAATCAGAGATTAAAAGGTTTTGTGTCCCTGTATTGCCTATTGTTACAGTGCCTAGGGGTGACGTATTTTGGAAGAAACAAGGTTTCTGGGGAGTAATTAGGCTTTCTTTTTGCCTGTAAGTGAATACTGCTGTCTGGTTTTATTGTGCCTTTGTGTACATTGTTTTTGTAGAGACTCATCTCATTGAAAACTTAAGATGCTTTTAAAAACATGATACATTTTATCTGTATTTACTCTTTAATTCTCAAACCCTCATAGCTTGTAAGATTGGTAATTATTTTTTCACACTTATTTACTTCATACCTACTAGGTCCTGTTACAGAAGTGAAAACTGACATATATGTCACCAGTTTTGGACCTGTTTCTGATGTTGAAATGGTAGGTGTTTGGAAAGTTTAATTTACCCTTTGAGGTTCGAAGAAAACATGTAGAAAAGAGAGCAAGTGATACTAATTGTCAATCACACCACAAATCTATAAAGCGAAAGAATGGCCCAATTAAACTTAAAGGTATTTAAAGAGTAAGGTATTGAATTTGCATTTCAGCCTTAATATGTAAGTTGTTGATTTGGCATCAGTCTCAACAGAGAAGAACTTTTCTATTACTGGTCCCCATGGTACAACCTGTGTGTGGGTTTTTATTTTTGTTTTTACCTTGGGAAACTACTGAGGAGAAGAAAATTAGAAATTATGATTCATAGAAAGAATCTCTTCATCTGTGCTATCTTATATTAAATATATATAGTTTGCATGACAAAGAAACAACTTTACTTATTCCTTGACCCAAAGCTCCTAGCAATTTGAAACTCTTGGGGACTTATTTTAATAAATTTTATTTCCACATTTTTCTAAATTTAATGGAAATAAAATTTATCTTTTACAAATTTGACTCTGTCTTTTTTAAAAACCTACAATATTATGAATAATCATGCAATAATATTTGTTACACATTAATTCATTTTTTCCTGTCTAGTTAAAATTACAATTACAATTACCTAGTGCCAGCAGTTTTATTAAATTGCAGTTATTTCTTCTTAAGTGATTAATATATGTGCTAATTTATTTCTCTTAGGAATGTAGAAGATGAACTGTCAAGAGGGGCATAAGTGCTCTCATTGCTGAAAATCTCTTTGCTCCTCTAGTTTAAGATCATTTCTGATCCTATTAATTTTATTTAGGGTAGTCTTTTTTTATGAGTGGGGAAGAGATTCATAAAAATGCATGTTCCATGCATTCAATGCATTTTTCTGCATGTTTACGATAAGTTGTCATTTGCGATTTAATATAACCCAATCTAATTTCCACAGGAATATACAATGGATGTGTTCTTCAGACAGACGTGGATTGACAAAAGACTCAAGTATGATGGCCCCATTGAAATTTTAAGATTGAACAATATGATGGTAACAAAAGTGTGGACCCCAGATACTTTCTTCAGGAATGGAAAGAAATCTGTTTCACATAATATGACAGCTCCAAATAAGCTGTTCAGAATTATGAGAAATGGCACTATTTTATACACAATGAGGTAACTAGGTATTTTTCTTCTTCCATTTTCATCCTTTTTTCCTTTCTTCCTTTGCTCTCTTCCTCCTTCTGTCCCTCCCTCCCCTTCCTTCCCATTTTAGAATCTGTAAAATTATTTTTAGCCAAATGGCGATTGTATTTAATTGCCTTTTTCATCACAGACTCACCATAAATGCAGAATGTCCCATGAGGTTGGTGGATTTCCCCATGGATGGCCATGCGTGCCCTTTGAAGTTTGGGAGTTGTAAGTTATAATCAAATATTGTTGAAATTTACGATTACATCATCAAACCTGATATTTATATCTGATATGTTCCTAGTCCAACATTTAAATTGTTGTCCGTGACAAAACTGTTCAGGGTTTGAATTTTAGGAGAATGTTTATGGACTTAGAATTTAAAGTAAAGAGATAAAAACAACCCTCTTTCCCCACACACAAAGAAAAACCTATGTATGTAGATAGTCTAGTTAGTTTGATTCATAATTAATTGGTTGATATCATTGGTGAAATTTAGGGACCTCTGAAGTCTACATGTTATTTGTGTGACATAGAAAGTATAAAACGTATATACATACACACATAGATATATGTGTGTGGATGTATATAGACACAAATATGTGTGTGTATAAAACATATATTTTTATATAATTATTATATATATATAATTTATCAGTTTCTGTTGCAAGCAGAGTCATTCATAATAGGCTTGGAAAAAGTCCAAAGAAAGTCCAGGGCATAGGTTAAAATAACAAAAGTAGCATTGTTTGTATAAAAATAGCTAAAATGATAAAAGCATGGTAGGAGACGTGATCTAAGCCATATAGTGTCCTATAGATCACACGAAGGAAGCTTTCTCAAAAGGGTATGGTTTGTTTTTTTTAATTGACATCTTATAATTTTCCCCTACCTTTTCTGTTGAGAAAGGGTTGGAGAGAGGCTGGAGTGGAAGAGTTGAAGGTGATTGTTTTAATAGAAGGGTGGTGGGCTAGACTGGGATGGTCCCAGAGGAGAAATGAATTTGGGAAATTTTGTAGAGTTGAGGGTACAGGCATGAGATGAATGGATAAGAGAGAATAGAATGTAAGATTTCTTTCCTCAAGCTCCCTCCTCAGAGATGGCAGCAAATGTGTTTGCCTTTCTAAGGCCTTCCTCATATTTTCAATTCAATCAGAATCTACCCAAAATAGATGCTGGCTTTTACTATTGCCTCCGAGTCTTGGTCGCGCTGATTGTGAAACTGTTGCCTGCTGCTTTCATTGCTCACTGCTTCTTTTAATGAGATTCGGCAGTCACCATTCTTTTTATAACCCCTCGTAATCACAATATTCAGTGGTGGGCTAACTGGAAGCCAGAGAGCGTCATCTGTTCCCTGACCAATGATTTAATGAAAGAAGGAAACAAAACAAAACAAAACAAAACAAACAAGAAATATATCAAAGGGTCATCTCATTGGGGCCAGAATCAAAATTCATTTGTGCTATAATTGTTTAAATTTCACCTGAGATAGTTCTTATCTAGAGAAAGTCCTTTCCACCCCTACTTCCCTGCAGTTCTGATAGAAAATATCCTTCTAGGAGACTGAACAGAGTTGGTGCTTAATCAGGGCTTGTATAGCATAACAACATCACACCTTGGAAGCTGATGCTTTCAGATTGAGAATTAAAAAGAGACATCATACTCAGCAAGCAAGGATTCTTAAATGCTTTGTAAAGAGAAAAAGCACCATATAACTCAGTTTATAATTCAGAAGAATGAAAGAACCAGGAAAGAAGAAGGCTGTTCTAGCAAGGTAGTGTAGCCAAGAGAGTGATAACCTTGTCAGAAATATCATAGTCAAAAACAGTACACGCAGGGCTTTAAGGATCTGAGGAAGTGTGAATATATTTCTGGAGACAAATACTGACATGCAATTATATGATGCTAAGTGACACACGACTTCCCAGTGTGCTCCTTAGATATCAACTCCTTTTGTAGACTTAGACAATTCCATCAAAGACCTATTGTGCTCTAGCCATTTTAGGAAGGTTTGTGGGGTGGGGGGAGAGTTGGGGTTGGGGGCATACAATTTATTTTGGTTGTTTTGAACTTACATGTGAATAAGCCAAGCTGTCTGTTCTGGGTAGACTGGTAGGCAAGCAGCTGGTCTCCATTTGCACTGAATGCCCAATAATAGAAAATAGGCTTAAATTGCCGGTAGGAGGGATTTGTTGTGATGGCAGGGAAAATGTCCTGACTGTAAGAGCTTAAAGGTAGTGGAACTGGTTGTATAATTATATTCCCCGGAAAGCTTTACAAACAGCAAAGTAGAGGTCACTGTAGGGTGGATTTCCCAAATATAGTAGCGATAGCGTTGAAGCAGAGTCTGGAATGGGTGACCCCTGGAGAGCCCTCGCAACAATGGGATTTGTTTGTTTTTATTACAGGCAGCATTTGGTACATTTCTAAACAGCAGAGCTGCATTAGGGTAGAAGTTAGTATTGGTCAAGCACTGGGAGTGAGTTAGAAATGTAAGAATTAGGAGTTCAGCAGTACCGCTGTGGGGGTTGAATATGTCTGCTTTTTAGCAGCTTATACTGTTTGCCTGGAAACAGCCAAGTGCACTGACGCATGGGTAGCGTTTCCAGGGCTGAGGTTTTAGTTTCTCCTCCCCCAGTCTTTGGTGTAAAAGCAATAAATCCCATTGAGTTGCAAGAAATGTATTTAATTTCTACAGCTTCTAAATCCTGAACATGGTTGATTACGTCATGGTGAACACCGATTATTTGCATTTATTCTGTCTTCCCTAAACATGTATTATTCTGAAATGTTAAACACCAGCGTGGGTGAAAAGGGGACACAGACTCTAACCACATCCTGTGCTCTCATTCAGATGCATATCCGAAGAGCGAGATGATCTATACGTGGACGAAGGGTCCGGAGAAATCAGTTGAAGTTCCAAAGGAGTCTTCCAGCTTAGTTCAGTATGATTTGATTGGACAAACCGTATCCAGTGAGACTATCAAATCGATTACCGGTGAGATGACTAGTCAGTATGCTGCCTGGCGTTGGCAATGGAGTTTAGTCCTAACCTTTTAACTGAAAAATCTATTGTTTTCAGGGAACAACAGAAATTTTCCAGTAATAGAGTTGATGTATAAATCATAGCTCACAAGTTCTTTATTTATTTGCTTATTTATTTATCGATCTACTTATTTATAAAGAATGTCATCTGTTACCCTGGGTAGAGTGCGGTAATGTCATCATAACTCACAGTGATCTCAGTCTCTTGGGCTCAAGAGATCCTCTTGCCTCAGCCTCCCTAGTAGCTGGGACCACAATGCCCAGCTAGTTTTTCTATTTTTAGTAGAGAAGGGATCTTGCTCTTGCTCAGGCTGGTCTTGAACTCCTGAGCTCAAGCAATCTATCTACTTTGGCCTCCCAGAGTGCAAGGATTACACGTGTGAGCCTCTGCACCCAGCCATATAATAGATTTTTAGTTTAAAATAAATTCTGACTTGGTAGGATGTGAACAGTGAGTTGGTTTTCTTATTTTGAGATGAAAAGTCAGTAATAAAATATTACTGTTAAATGTTAAAATATTACTGAAAATGTTAAAACCATTTTCAACCAAATTGTGAGGCAAGAAGTTTGATCTTATTTTTGTAGTGCTTTCCAAAAATATTTTTTTAATTTTGTCTAATTTTATGGTGTTGTCTTCCTGCTTTTTTCCAAAGTAAATCAATATCTAAAAATTAATTTAAAAAAACACACAAAAATAAAAATTAATTTAAAAAGTATGTTAAGAGTTATGCATTAAAGTTGTCCGACAAGTAGGTGGATGGTTATTGTTGATAATTCTTGGTTTAGATTTGCTTTTATAACATAAATAGAAATAATCATAGGGTTTAGTTATCCTGTTTAATGGTAAAAATTGGCTGCTTATTGCTTATTCTAAAACCATTCCTTATATACCCATATCACGAGAAAAAATGTTATTTGATAATTGTCTTAGTCTGTTTGGGCTTCTATAAGAAAATACCATAAAATGAGCAGCTTATAAACCACGGAAATTTATTTCTTACAGTTGTAGAGGCTGGGAAGTCTAAGATCCAGGTGCTGTTAGAGTCAGTGTAGGGTGAAGACTCATTTCCTATACCTTTTTCACTGTGTCCTCACGTGAGAACACTCAGAGGCAAGAGGGATTCTCTCACCGGGGCTCTAATCCCATTCATGACGGCTCCACTTTCATAATAGAATCATCCCCCAAATTCTACCTCCTAATTTCATGACACTGGTTATTAGTTTTCAACATATGAATTTTGGGGAACCACAAACATTTAGACCATGGCAATAGTTAAAATTAATTCAGCAATTACCACTTGACAGGCAGCATTCTAAATTCTTTACACTTGTTTACTCATTGAATTCTCTTAATGGCCCCAGGCAGTGGACACTGTTATTATATTCATTTCACAGATGAGAAAGATTTAAATGGAATGCATTTAAGTAACTTGCCTGAGTCATACAGCTAATAAATGGCAAAACCGAAATTTAAACATCAACATTCTGGCTTCTGAGTCCATGTTCTTAAAAGGTCTTAAAAGCCAAAGTAGTATGCTAAGATTGTATTACTAGACTAGGGGTAGTTGCAAGATGTGGAACAAAGCTGAGCAAGGATGAAGGATTTTTTTGTTTTGTTTTAAGGAAAATTTGATGAACAATGAAGGGATGATGATTCTAAAACAATCAAACTCAGAAGTGGAACGTGAAATGGTCAGGGGCTGTTTGGGGACAGTGGATATAGGAAGGTACTAGTCAAGGGCACAGGAGTACTAGTCAAGGGCACAGTCAAGGGCTGTATGGGGACAATGGATATAGGAAGGTACAAGTCAAGGGCACAAAATTTTAGTTGTTCAAGAGGAATAAGACCTCAAAATCTACCGCACGGTGGTGCCTGTGTACTGTATCATATACTTAAAAATTTGCAAAATTATCACAAATAACAGTAAATAAGAAGGTGGGAAAAAACATTTGGAGGTGCTGGATAGATTGATGGCATAGATTATGGTGATGGCTGCCGGGATATATACTTATCCATAAACTTACCAAGTTGTATACATTAAATATGTACAGCATTTGTGTATTTAAAAAATTGAAAATAGGCCGTGCGTGGTGGCTCACGCCTGTAATCCCAGCGCTGTGGGAGGCCGAGGCAGGTGGATTTCCAGTGCTCACGGAGTTGGAGACCAGCATAAACATGAGTGAGCCAGAATAAAAGACCCCGTCTCTACCACCAGGAAAGAAGACCGCTGGGCGTTGTGGTGGGCGCCTGTAATCCCAGCTACTTGGGAGGCAAACGGCCCGTGAATCCTTACAAGGAAGGACTATGGGAAAAAAACAAAAAAACAAAAAAACAAACAAGGAAACTAAGAAAAGTAAAAGCCAGCTGAAAATAAAAGCAAAAAAAAAAAAAACTTGAAAATAAATACAATAAGGGAAATTTATTATGGAGAAATAAAATTAATGTATGATCTTTTGTAAAAAAAAAAAAAAAAGGAATGGAGTTTGCCATCTTCTCTGTTAAACTGCTTTGTATACATCCACTCATTCTGTCTTTGTCATGAAATTAATGGCTCTGATCCCTTTTTGTAAAGTTCTGTGACTTTTATCTGACAGTCATGACTGTCATCATTTTGAGAAAACCCTCTTCACATCAACAATGAAACTATACAGTAGCTTTCTAACAGGGAACTTGGACTCTCATCTGTCCAGAAAAAAATAAATATATTTTAAAAGACATTTCATTCTCCAGTCTGTAAGTGGGATTTAAAACACATCTGGGAGAACGTGAGGTTTCTGAGCTTTGCTTCACAGTTTGTGAATAAGGTTTCTGTTCCCTAAATCACGTTCTTAATTTGTTCTTTTCAAATAGAATAGTAAAAATATTTATTAACAGCTACCAGCAATCTTATGTTTTGTTACACTTACTAGCTTTTTAGGTTTTTGTCTAAATGTTAACAAAATGTGCTTGAACTCTGGGCCGTTCCGTATGCTTCTGTTTTATACATGTCTATTTGTATTTTTCTTCATATACAGAACATTTAGAAATACAGCTCCTTTCTAAAACGAAGGCAGCCTCTGTCTAAGCTTGTGTGTGTGCATGTATGCAATATATATGAATAATTTTTATAATTTGTATATTTATTTCTTTCCAAAGTTAATCATCATAATTTCATATATATGTGTATATGTCTGTACTTTCAGTTTTTTAATGGTTTTCCATAAGCTTTAGTTCTAAATTCTGCTTTTAAAAACTGCTGAAAATGAAAGCTAATGGCTTTATCAATCTTAGACCATCAAAATCGAAAGCACTGTAAGAATTTTTTTAAAGTTACAGCCCAGGTTCTGTGCCTGTAGCTCAGCGACTGGGGTGCCAGTCACATACACCAGAGCTGGCGGGGTTGAATCCAGCCCAGGCCTGCCAAACAATGACAACTATAACCAAAAAATAGCCGGGTGTTGTGACGGGCATCTGTCCCAGCTACTTGGGAGGCTGAGGCAAGAGGATCGCTTAAACCCAAGAGTTTGAGGTTGCTGTGAGCTGTGATGCCAGAGTACTTTACTGAGGGTGACAGCTTGAGACTCTGTCTCAAAAAAAGAAAAAAAAAAGTTGCAACCCAATTTGTTAAATTGCTTAATCACGACATGGAAAACAAAAGTGCTTTTCTGTGTAATAATGTTCAATATCATTTTCTCCCTAGTTAGGACATTATATACTTCTTGATTTTGCATTTTATGCACAAGAGATGATTTCTTTGCTTAGAATAATATTTGGTAGCCTGAAATGTTATTATAAAGCCATTGAATAATTGTCTGCAGAGCCAGTAACGTATTTTCCTTTTGTTTTTTTGGCAGGTGAATATATTGTTATGACGGTTTACTTCCACCTCAGACGGAAGATGGGTTACTTTATGATTCAGACCTACATCCCATGCATTATGACAGTCATTCTTTCTCAAGTTTCATTCTGGATAAATAAAGAATCAGTTCCAGCTAGGACTGTATTTGGTAATTCCCAGTCATTTCTTGAGTGTTTTTGTTCACGTTACGTTTTCATCACGATTCATGAGAATAACATTTAGGTATTTCTTTCTTTTTTTTTTTTTTTGCCGTTTTTGGCAGGGGCTGGGTTTGAACCCACCACTTCCGGCATATGGGGCCAGCGCCCTACTCCTTTGAGCCACAGGCGCCACCCAGCCTTTAGATATTTCTAAGAAAATATTAAATACTACAATATAAGAAATATATTATAAATATAAGAAAGAATCATACAGACTTTTATTTTTATTTAGCCTATATAAAGTAGGAAGGCTTGGGGAAATATAGGCAGCCCATCCTTTTTGGGGGGGCCAAGCATCAGACTTCCCCTCTTAGGACTCAGGCAGGAGAAAACCAAGTAGAACTCTGGATAGATTTTCACTTTTGAAGATATTCTTAGGCTCCTGGTGTAATACTGTGTAATTGAATTAAAATTATATGTAGGTGTTAAAATGAAATGCACTGGCAGCTTAAAATAAATAAAAATCATGGCTGAATGAATATGAAAGCCTTAGAATAATTTAGCTTTTAATGAAGAGGAACAAAATGCGAGTGGCTTAAATGCACTGAATTTGAAGGCATTATGTGCTTCGTTTATAAGCTTATCTATCTATGTACCTTTTTTTCGAGCCAACAGGTTTTTTTTGTTTGTTTATATAGTGGCTTCCTATGTACTGTAGAGTGTTTTGAATCATATGAAGTTCAGAATGTATGAGTTTAAAATTTTCATCACTGTTAGTAAGCCTTTTATGTGTTACGTGTTCTTTATATTACATAAATTAGTATTGAATTCTTTCGCTGTTTTTTGTGAGTAACAAAAGGATTCAGTGGTGTGATAAAAAGAAAAACGCTTAGAATTGCTTTGGAAGGGTAGATATTACCACTCAGGAGAGGCGTCAGTTTCCCTTTGGTTTTCTCTCTGGTAGGATCATAGTCATGGTGTTAGATTTCTTATCACACAACAGCTGAAGGGATGCTGGTGAGAAGGAACTGGGGAAGGTGGAAACTTTTCATTCTAACGTCTCCTCATTTTCAAGAACTGACAATTATGGTGTCTTAGTGTCTTCAGTAGAACTGAAATAGCTCCATAGACAACGGGTCTCCCTTTAATCCTACGTTTGCCTAAGAAGATAAGGACTCATGCTGGAGAAACTCACAAAGATAGTTAGTGCTAGAGACAGAGGGTGATCTCAGAAAGGCAATGAGTTGTAACGATACTACTATTTCATAGAGTTATGGGGGCTAAATTAAAGACTACCCATTGAATGTGTTAAATAGATTTTAGCTATTAAACATAAGTGTGAAAGTCAAAAAGAGAAAACAACAAATGTAAGATTTGGATGTCAACAAGTTGAGGTTTAAGCTCCAATCTGCTGTTTCTTTTCCTTATCCATAAAATCATTAATACAAACGATAATACATTTCCATGCAGACTAGCGAGGATTTACATCTAACTCTCCATTTTCTCTTCACTGGCAAGGAGAGAATTTGCTGAGTCAGAGATGTCACTAGAGACCATGAAAAAGCAAAACCAAATAACATCAGTATGAATATGAAGAGCAATGTGTGCTAAATTCTCTCCAGAGACCTTCTATCTCCAAAGCTGTATGCTTCTAAGTTTTCTAATTATTCTAGTATAGTAAAACATTAAACACAAGTAAATGCCAGCTGGCATGTCTAAATCATTGCTATTTCATTTCCTAAGAGTGGCCAGCCAAAAATTCACTCTTGTGTACAGTCTTAGCCTACTCTTACACATCCCTCCCAGCTTCTGGGCCAGCCAATATGGTGCATATTCAACATTCTAAATGCAGGTCCTGGCATCGCTACTTGGATGTGTCAAAAAAAAGTATGGCTTTGAAATGTTTTCAGATGGATGCCGGCTAAGCCATATATGACACATGCATTGTCTTCCTAGGTGCAGGGGAAGTATGTATTCTTACCCTGAAGGGTGGGTTTCTATTCGCTATTCCAATGGTCTTTATTTAAACACATCTTCCTCCTAAAACCAGGTGTAATAAATACACCTCTGTCACATTAGTGCTTTCTTCAAATTTGAACTCTAGGCAGAGAGAACTTTGTGATGCCTGGAGGGGTGGCAGCTTTTTAACACTTCACCAGTTGTTTATGTCAGTGAGTTGCCTAATTTTGCCAACCCTCGGAAAGTAGCAGGAGTGTCAGCAGTAGTCCCCAAACTTTAGAATCAAGCTGATTCAAAACAATGAATGAGAAATGGAAGGTAGCCAATATCCAGTATTTTTTTGTGTTGGTGCCCACAGTATCATTTAAGTCAAGAACCTGGTGATCTATCTTTCCTTAATAATTGGAAAATAATTTTTGGATTTATGAATCAATAATTTCATTAGTATTCTGCTTAGTTGACATTGAGAGAAGATGAAGACACTATTGATCTTCAGGAAAATCATTCTATCACCAAAAAAAGAAAAAAAAGTTCAAAGGAACATAGGCATTCTAAGTTGCTTATATTTAGGTTTGAGTCTCCTTTTGGTTATCACATCATACTCCCTGTAGAATTTTCGGAGTATCGAGTATTATTATTGTTTAGACTTCACTGTTCATATTTAAATTCTAATTACTTTTGGCACAATTTATACAGTATTAGTGGAAAATATTGCTTACATATCTAAGGATGCTGTTGAAAATTTTTGAATTCTTAATAGTCTATTAAATTTAAATTGTTATGAACAAAAAGAAAATTTTGATTTCTCTTTGAATGTTGTAGCTAAATTTTTTTCAAAGTTGTTTTACAGTTTCTTCAGATCTCTCAACCAGCAGGGGAGTGGTGCCACTTTTTTGAGATTCAAAATGAAGGCCTAAATATTCTAAGACCTCTTTCTGAAATGAAGTCCAATAAATTCACAATATTGCATTTTAATAGGTGTAAAAGTTTTATATATTCTACTAAATAAATTCATTGTATAATCTATCTTGAGGCTAATAAAAATGTTAAAAATATTACAAAGATTTTTAAAAATGGAATACGATTAAATGTTCAAATTGCTTTCTCTGCATAGTTTATGGAATGTTATTAAGTGGTCTTAGCTCATGTGCTGTATGGTTTCTATAATTTTTCACATTCTAAGCATTGACGATTTAGAAGAAGAGTGGAATTCAGAGGAAATGGATTGGTGAGGAACTGGAAACATGACTTTTTATTTCCCGTGTATTTATAGTGTGCCTGGCACTCCGTGAAACATCGTAGTATTCCTCAAGCGGTATTAGACTTTTCTGCCCTCAAGGAGACAATGCACAACCAAGCTGTGGAAATAAGGCTTATGTGCACGAAACAGAGAACAGTACTAGGAAGAATACAATCAAACGTTGAGTTGAGGAGTCAATATTATCTTTCCTAAATCAAAATATTATTATTCGTTTCTTATTGCGTGGGGCTCACTATCTGTTTGGTTGAACATGTATTATTTGCCTTTCAGCCGGGGATTAGCATGGATTGGAATGTTCCGTTTAGATGCCTTCATCATCACCATTGTCACCATCATCATCATCCCCAATCACATGGTGTGTCATCTTTAGGAGCTACCCTAGGAAGAGTATGAAATAAATTAAGATGGGTATAGTAAATACCCAAGAGAATTTTTAGGCTTAAATAGATAATATGAATTTGATAGACAAATATAGAAGCAGAAAGGGAATAGTATCCAAATATTAGCATCCTTAAATAATGCACTGCTGTATAGTTCCAGTGGCAAGTGGAATTTCTGAGCGTGGGGATTAACCTTTTTTCTAGGCTAAAGAGAAAAGGTTCCTGGAGGTGGTGCTTCTGAAGTCCACTGATGGAAGACAAGGACCTCTGTTATTTTTGCAAATATTTTTCTGCCAGCTGCAAACTGTTGGGTGGTAAATGTCCAATATTTTTTGCCAAATTGCCAAAATCTATTTGTCCAGGAATATATTTCTGTTGTTTTACATAAATGAGGCTTCTACATAATTGATACATTTATGATTTTAATTTAATAGATGATATTCAGTTACAGATAAGAAAGACCTAATATAGTTCATGGTTTTTCTGGCAGTGATTCTCAATAGCAGTGGGCCATGTTTACCTCAAACATTTTGATGCCCCAACTTACACTGGTGTTCCCCTCATCCCACTCCTAAATGAGAATCACTGTTTCAATAAAGCTCTCCTTGTTAGGTGTGTTTGTTGAGCACCTCAGGTGTGTTAGCTCAGATTCCAATATCAACCCACTCTATGCCAGGTTCCTTACATGCTTTTAATCTGTACAGAAAACCCGATAGGTAGGTAACAAATAAAGCCCAATAAATTTTCCAAACTTAATCCAGGTTACTTTGAACCAGTGTTTAGAAAAACCAGGACTTGAACCATATCTGTCTTTCACTCCAAAGCCTGTGCTAATTTCACCAAATCACTAGAATTCAAATTCTCCATCAAACATGATTTTGTTTGAGTTATTCTAAGTTTTGTTAACCCGATACCACCTAATAGTCTGGGTTTTCCGTTGGGGTGTTTTGCATAGAAATGACAATAAAATGTTTTTACTTTTTGCTCTTTTGCTTTCAAGGAATAACAACTGTCCTCACCATGACCACCCTCAGCATCAGTGCACGGCATTCTTTGCCCAAAGTGTCCTATGCCACTGCCATGGATTGGTTCATAGCTGTCTGCTTTGCTTTTGTATTTTCGGCTCTTATTGAGTTTGCTGCTGTCAACTATTTTACTAATATTCAAATGGAAAAAGCCAAAAAGAAGACATCAAAACCCCTTCAAGAACCCCCCGCTGCTCCAGTGCTGAGAGAAAAGCACCCCGAAGCACCTCTGCAGGTATCGGACTTATTCTCCTTCAGTTTAAAATGTCAGCTTCTTGCTCAAATTTGCCTTGTGGGGACAACCTGCGACCTTGATAGTCACAAGGGCAATTTTTAAGTTGTTTAAAAATCCAGAAAATATAAAAGGATATTCATAAACTTAACCTTTAAAATGATGATTAAAAATTAAACAACTCGGAATAAGCTAGATGTAAGTTCATTGAAAGTTTTTTGCAGAAAGTTTTTACAGAAAGGGGTCAAATCTCATGTACACTTGTAGAAGGAACATGTGGACATGTTTGAGTGGGTTGGAAAGGCATTTTAGTAGATTTCACTGAACAAGGCAGAACAACCATTCTTTACATGGATACGTGTTAAAAGTACCCCACGGATCTCACCTAACGTGCACAATGCACATGTATATTTCAAAGTAACTAAGAGTAAATTCTAAATGTCTTATCACAAAAAATAAATGAGGTGATGGCTGTGATAATCCGTTTGATTTAAGCATTACACGTTGTATATCAAGTCATTACATTGTATCCCATAAATGTATACTGTTGTGGACCAGCCTCCACACACAGTGGGTTTACTTCCTAGTGGCCTGGTGGTCTGAGGAGACCAGAAAATTAGTAATGGAATTTATTAGTGAGAATTATAGAGAATTACTATAGATAAAAATAGACACAAAGAGTTTTAAGAGCGTCGAGACTTGGGAGACGGCACACACTTCCTCGTGAGGCTTCCAGTATGCTTCCCCGAGTATCGGGCTAGCTCTGTGTTTATTTCATATATCAGTTTTACAGTCATAAATCTCATGGAAGCAAGGCAGACAATCCTGTCAAAGTTGTTGCCGCACTTGCATTCCTTCTAACTAGACTAACTCTACTAACTCTACAGATGATTACATTAATTACATGGATTTACTTATTACTTTTTACTGTTTCAGAATATTATGGTCTTAATGTAAACAAAGTTTTGAAAAGGAGGCCAATCAGTGGCCGACTCAAGGACCAAATCCCAGCTGACCCACGGTCACACAGATGTGATGTTTTAATAACTCTGACAGCCTTGTGTCCAAACAGGCAGACTCCTCTGGCCCAATCAGGGTGACAGTATAAAAGAGATCTTTCTTCTCATTATCTGGTTTGGAACACGTCTTACTGAGATGGACAAGGTTTCACAAATATACATTATTAACTCCCCAAAACCACTCTGTCAGAGCACACAGCCTTGCCCTGGCAGAAAACAGCTTCAAGGCCTCCAGCCACCTGCTGCGCCACAGCTGTGAGGGGAGCGGGGAATCTAACAGGCCAGGCTTCAGAAATAGTGAAGTGACAGGATCTCACACTTTGTGCTCAGAACCAGGAAAATGGATCCGAATCGATTCCTCATAACTGTGTCCCTTTGTCTAGACTCTGTTCCCTATTCCCAATATTTCTAATCTACTAACAATTAATAATTAAATATTAGTTTCAAACTTATGAAGTCATTATTACTAGTAATGCAAGCACATCAAGATATGACTATACCCTTAAGTATTCCCACATGCACTCTTTAGTATATAGTTACGATTTTAATTAAAAATTAATTTTAAAAAATTTTAAAAAGTACCCCATGGGGACTGTCATTACCTGTGAGTCATGATCCCTTTGGGGGTTGAACGACCCTTTCACAGGGGTCATCTAAATACATCCTGCATATCAGATATTTACATCACGATTCATAACAGTAGCAAAATTACAGTTAAGTAGTAACGAAAATAATTTTATGGTTGGGGGTCCCCACAACATGAGGAATTGTATTAAAGGGTCACGGCATTAGGAAGGTTGAGAACCACTGGTCTATGGCCTGTGGTCTTTCATGAAAGAAGAAAACAAAACCAATAAAACCAAAAGACCCACAGTTGTAGCTTGTGTGTCTTCAAGACTGAGAATTCTTAAAAGGGACGGATCTAAGAGGATGTGGAAAGCCTAATGAGAATACCGTACATTTGTCACATCCATTGGTGAGTCTGTGATTTAAAAAATAAAAATAAAAAGCGCCATGTTTTTCTCATTTTTCTCAATTGTAGAAATTAAGATCTTTCTGAAAACTGAAGAGCAAACAGTCCCCTCTTTTTCTTTTCCCTTCTCTTCGCCTTCTTCTCTTCATCTTCAGACTCTCCTCTGCTTCTTTCTTAACTCAGAGGACAAATGTTTGGGTGTTGTCACTTACACAGACTACTGTAGTTGCTACAAGTGGTGGCCTAACACTCCTTTTGTGGGCGTGTACCCAAATCAAAGTGCACAGAAATCATCAGCTTTATTCTCTAACGATGGCAGGTCAGTCTCTTATTCATTCATTCACCTCATTCAACAAATATATATTTCATGCCAACTATGTACCAGACCTTGCTGAAAGTCTAGGAATCAATAGTGTACCCCAGACCCCAACAAATATCCTGATATATGGAGCTTACATTTATATGTGTGGGGCTAGGGAGGGGAGGCAAACAATTTTTAAAAACATACATAACAAAAGGGATGATGACAGGTGATGTGTTAGATGGTGGTGGTACAATGATAATGCTAAAGCACCAAAAAAGGCAGGACAGGTGCTTGTGTGGGGTGCAAAGGATGAGATTCAGTTCTCAGAGAAGGAATGTCAGGTGAATAAATCAGGTTGGGTGTCCATCTGGCTGGGATTAAGTATTTGTAGCTCTGCTCCTACGGCTTTAGGCACTGGTCTTTAAGAATGGCATGTGAACAGGCAGGCAAATAAATGTCTTTATAGCAAGTAAATTTAGATAGCTTATGTTTTCCTCTAAATGAATCAGTTTCACCAAGATTTACACAACTATCAGAATGTATTTTGCATTCTGTTTTCACAATAGAAGTACAGATTGGGTATGTAGTTTTATGATCTTTGATATTCTCCTTTGGTAAACTTACGCCCTCTTTGCCTTCTACTATTGTTTTGCTTTGCTTTAAGTTAACACCTTGATAGAAGAATGCTATTTATGGCTATTTAAAAAAACAGTGAGTCATGAATTGATTTATTTTACTAATTCTTTTTTCTAATTACTGATTTATGATTTTGTTTGAATTTAATCTTTCTGCAGGTAAATCTTGTTACTCCTTTTCTAACTTACTGAGTTTTCTTTTTATTAATTTATTTTTACTGTTTCTTATTTAACAATAAAGTTTTCTTATTGCTTTAAGATTTTCTTTGCAAATGCTTTTGACCATAATTCATAATTTTTAATACATAAGATAATCATAATAATTTGCTAAATATCCTATAAAGATGTCACTACTTTTCTCTATGAGCTAAGAATTATTTCTAGATAATATTATAATTTTCAAGTGGGATATTTTTGTTTATTTAACTCCGTTGTTAATTTTTGTTTATATGGTATGTTTTCAGAAATATTATCTATACAGATTTGAATGTTATAGGTATTTTCATTGTGCCTTGAATCATACTGAAAGCTTATGAATATTTTAAGGCAACTGGAAGGGAGTTAATTTTTGGTTATTAAAATAATTTTACTTATTATTTCATGTTTTAAAATAAATCATCTCTTCTTAATTTTTTAAATATGAAGAAATATATAAAATATCCTCCCACTAATGTCATAAGATGATATGTATTTTTTGCATTTTAATTATTTTTATTTTATACATTCTGATGTTACAGTATTCAATATTTAAAGATTCATAATGGCTGTATCGCCAGATCAGTGTCAGTGTTTTATCATGAAATATTTTTTTAATTTTTCTCTCTTACAATACCTTTCCCTTCAATTCTATTTATTTTGATTTTAACGTTTTTTATCTTATCCTTTCTTAATATTAACCTTTCTACTACATTTTTATCATTAAAGTTTTCCTTACTTATTGTACTCTTTCATTCCTCCTAAACTTTGAAAGTTATGTATTATATTTTATAATATATTATCAGTGGTTAATTTTTAAAACAATGAATTTTTTCATCCTATGGTTTTTTAATTATGTGGAAATTATAAAACTATATACTGACTCTCGCCTATAGCTATTAACTTTCCCCAACCCTAGGTTTCTCTAGGTTCAAAGATCCCAGATTTGGAGACAGATGTTGTATATGGAAATGTATGTATAATTTTTTATGTTCCTAATGAATAGATATGGTTCTTTTTAATTTTTAGGAGGTAGTAAGACTCATTGCACTGGTACTATAATGGAATATTATAAATACTTTAAAATATCAATCAGAATAAAGCTATTCTTCCTAATTTTCAAAGATGGGAAGAAAATTGATAGTCTTCATTTTCTCCCTGATCTATCCCTTTGAGACTATAGCATTTGCCACTGCCTATAACTGCTTGGTTGAACTCATTCAGTTGGCTAAGTTCATTCTGTTTCAGAAGCTCCATTTTGCAACATGGTCTACATGCTGTGTGCAAATGGCATATCCAAGTTCAAGAAGACGAAATTTGTGAAGTGAATAGAGTCATACTATGTAGGCATTGGAAAGGACTTAAAATAAATCGATTCTAAATATGCGTCATATGCTTCAGGTCCTCTACAGTGTGTGTCTGTGTATGTGTGATAACCTGTATCGCTATAGCAGTTTACTAAAGAATATCTGTGTTCTAAAGACAGTGACCAATGTGCTGGCCCACCCATCCTCCTGATTTCAGAACACTGCCAGAGCATAACTTGTTATCAAATCACTTCAGGATTAGGTTTAACTTAGAAGATTGAGGGAAAATTAAAGTTAAAGTAGAAAGGAATAAATACGAAAAAGAAAATTAAGAGGAAAGAGTATATTAAGGTAAAATTTTACAAGATGTTAAAGGAAAGGAAATATTCTAAGAATCTCTTAGGATTTCGGGATCTCCCTAGAGATTCTAATCAAACATCAGAAATGTGCAGGTTCAAATATGCATTCCAAATTGTAATTTTAGTTACGATCACTAATAGTGAACTATTTAGTTATTCAAATGATACTGCCTTTGCTTAAAATGTTTTTGAACGCTTCATTTGGCATTGCCTTCTGAGTCCACACAATGTTTGTAGTTTAGTGGTCCTCTGGGTGAGCTCACAGGCGGTTTGATTCACTGTCACACGTGAACTATGGACTGTTAATGGCCTTGCAGAGGCTTATGGTGATCATTTCTGTTCTTTGGGAATTGGAAAGCTTATGGTTTATGGAATATTCATGAAGCAAGGAGAAAAGGCCAGAATTGGCAGAATTTGACAGTAGCTATAGCCAGCTCAAGTGTGTCTTTGGGCAGCTTAGGGGGCCTTTGACTCTGTCCTTCCAATATTTGAGTTGAGCCTTATACTTGTGGTTCTATCATTTTATATTCTTACTACTTTTTAGAGTACCAGCTCTCTCAGTGATGTATGATTTGGATTAATAGAGTGGTTTGGAAAATAAATAACTATAGAACAAAAAAGGTAAGCTTTCTTAAGAAAATATTTTTTTAAGGTCACTTGAAAATATATTCCTGGGATCTTTAGCATCAACAAAGTATGCACTAATGTATGTGTGCTGTGTTTGATAAAAAGTTCAATGATATAATGAGACTGGCTAACATTAATTGAGCTCTTATTTTGTGTAAAGTACTATGTGATGGGCTTTGTCTGTTAATGTCAAGCTCATAATAACTGGAGTCCAGATGAAGAAACTCAGCCTTGTTGTTAAGTGGCATAGTCAAGATGATACAGTTAGAAAATGGTAAAGCCAATATTTGAATTAACTTAGTTATGTCTGAGTGCAGAGCTTTTTCTATTAAATTCTTTTTAAAGCATTTAATTTATAATAGCTCTATCAAGAATAGACTTTAGAGTGTGCATGTGTATATAGATGGATATGTCCATATCCATATGATACATATGTGATACAGATATATAGACAGATAATGATCAGCCTAATAGAAGCTTGCCATTTCTATGAATAATTAACAATAGTGTAATATTCTGAATGCTTTTTATGGATCAGTAATAAGAACTTTTTTCAGACATTTCATCTATAATTTAATTCTGATGACTTATAAAATATGTTCTATTTTTATCTGTGTTTTACTAATGAGGAAATTATTGGTTAGTGATCAAATAATGTGCCCAAAGTCACCTATGGAAACTTGAAGTGCTGGGACAGCAGGCCTTATGCTCTTAGGCCTTAAGGCTTAATGGCAGATGAGATGTGTTGAGTGAGGGGAATGGAGAACGAGATGGATGGTGGTGGCTTCAATCACTGGGATAGGGAAGAGAGATGAAGCACAGTTAATAAAGATGTGAATGAGTTCAACTTTAGGTAGGTGGAGATTTCTATCGTGGGACAATTTCTATTGCCCATAATAACGACAGGTTTCTTTTTAAAAACTCCAAGTACATACTTTCCCACTGCTTGTCTTTTCTTCCCCATCTACCCCATTTCTTTTCCTCTGTGTTTGCATTTCACCATAACTATTTTTCATGGACTTTCTGATTTTAAAGTGTTTATATATTTTTGCAAGTCTATTTGCAAAATTAAAGAGCTATTTGTGCTGCTTAGAATCTTTGTGAAAAAGGTGATGTGAAAAAGATACATAAATAATTCAAGGTATATCTTGGATTCAATCATTCCAATACCTTTGTAAGGTTCTGCTTTTTTACTACTCAGCCTTCAAAGTCAAACTCTAGTCTTATTTCCTAAATGGGGCTTGTTCTGATAAAACCCCAGGATTGCAAGGACATGGTCTCCAGGATACACATCTGTAAGGGGGGCAGGGAAATAATAGAACCCGCTAGAAGGGCTTTTGGTGAGCATTACATGATGTCATGCAGGTAAAGTACACAGTACAGTGCTCATTACTCAGTAAATAGTACCTGTGATTATTACTTTCCTTTATTTCTTTAAGCATCTTCATATTTAAAGTATGCGTCACTTCATTTATCACTTTTTAACATCCTGTGGTATTTTGCTTTAACTGTTTCATATGTGATTGCTAAATTTACCTAACTAGACGATAAGCTCATTAATAAACCAGGTTATGTTCGGAGAGGGAGAATTGATGCAGGACATCCAGCACCCTAGCCAGCTCAGCGGAGCCGGCAGACCTGCCGCTTCCTCCTTGGTGGTGTTGGTGCTGCGGCAGCCAGCTGAAGAGCCAGCGGGCTGGATGACCCTGATTTCTTATTACTTGGCCGTGAATTCAGTTCTTCTTATACTGCGTCATTCCATTTCTTTCATATAATTAACACAAGAATGACAATACAAATATACAATTTTTCCAATGAGAAAATTCAAGTTTGTAATGACATAAAAGATTAAACTCTTACTGATATCAAGATTGTCTCTTAATTGAAGTATCTCTCTCTGTTAAGCCAATACATTCAAAATACTTAAATTTTAAGTAAAACCAAACCAGAGAAGAGTAGTATACTGTTCAGTAAGTGCATTTTGGGTATTACCTTTTAAGTGGATTCTTTCTACTAGATTGTTCTGGAGTGAATGGGGTCCTCTAAATTCAGAGAAATGATTATTCAGGTATGCAATCTTACTGTAATTCAATGGAATAATCTCATATTTTGCCACAAAGTTGCTCTTCATAAACAAGGTGCAGGTTTCTCGACACAGTATTCAGAGATACACTTATTGTCATTACCTTGATATTTTGGAATAAAACAATGTTTACACATATATTCTTCTTACAATCAAATTAGAATTAAGTTTCTTTCAGACATTTTTCATGGAAAATAATAACAATATCCTAGAAGCCTCATTCACTGTGTGTTTCTGCATCAAAACTCTTGAAAAGGTGTATCTCATTTTAACAGTATTGCAAAAAGTTATCTTTTTGATTTTCTCAAGTTATTTTCTTGTCAATTTGGTATTAATCTTTTCCAAAATGTCTGTCTCAGAAGAAAATTTTAAAGGAATAATGCACTATGTTGTGTCATTACCTTGATATAAATTAAAAATTTTATTATTTTTACTTGGAGATAAAATTTCCTTCACAAAGAAATAAAGAACGGTAGTTATTTTAATGAAAATTTTGAAATTAAAAAGCACATATATGTTGTGTACATATGGTTAAGAATTTGCTCTATATCATATCACTTTATTTTTGTCTTTTTTGTAGATCTGACGAATGCTCTAAATGAAAATTAAATATGTAACATCCAATACATATTTAAGCTGGTTACAAAGCATAATGAAAATGACATCTATGAGCCCACCAATCAACTAATGAAATAGAGCAACATTAATAATGTGGTATCAGTGGGCACGTTGTCTCCTCAATTCCATCCTATCTTTCCAACATGGGTGATATCTTCCCAAAGTTTGTATTTACCATTTCTTTAGTTAAAAAAAAAATAACCATTTCTTTGGTTCAAAAAAATAGTGTAATGACAAGTCACTTCACAGGATTTTTAAACTTAGTCATATGGCTGTATAAAACAGTGGTCTGTTTGATTTCACTGTGATCTAACATTCTATTCTGTTATTATTCTACACCTTATTTATTCATTTTCCTGTTGGTAAATATTTAAGTTGACTTACATTATTGCCCTTAAGATAAGTGATTCTATGAATATTCTTGAACAGGTCTTGGGTACACATAATGCTCTCTATGTTATAAACATAGACATGGAATTGATGGGTTGTAAGGAATGAAAATGTTCATACTTAAAATATGATACTAAATTATTTTCTAAAATTATTTCACTAATTTATACCCCTGATGCTAGCATATGAAGGTCCTTATTAATCCACGTACTTCCCAAAATTTGTATTTTCAGTAAAATTTTCATGAGTCTGTTTAGTATAAATAACGTGGTGAAACATTGTAGTTATCAATTATTAATTCTCTGATTTCTAAGGTGGATGAGCATGATCTTACATATTTATTTACTATTTTGGTTTTATAAATATTGCCTGTTTATATTATTTTCCTATTTTTATATTGGGCTGTTTATCTTTTTCATACTGTTTTCCAAAAGTTCTTTACCTATTCTATATAGTTATTTTTCTCAGTTGCATAGGTTTTGAATATTTTTTGCAGTTTATAGTTTGTTATCTTGTCACACAGTGCTTTTTGATAAGTAAAATGTCTTAAATTCAATGTTTAAATATTTCAAATGTTAAAAATTAGAACTTTTATATATTGCTTAAACATTCCTTAATGCCATGTCTACATTTTTCTATATTTCAAAATCTAAAATTATATTTTCTTACCAATTTTAAATATCCCATTTATTTTGAATTTATTTCTTTCTCTATGTAGTACTTGGCAAGGAGTCCGTTACACAGAAATAACCAGTCATATCAGAATAGTTCATGGAATAATTGCATATTTTGCCCAGTTATTAGCAGTACTACATATGCTATTCAAAAATCCATTCAACAAATATTTACTTAGTGCCTACATGTGTCAGGCACACTTTTAGGGGCTAGAAATAGAGCGGTAAGAAAAAATTCCACAATCAAAATTAGCTCAGTTTGATACCTCTCTAGTCTACTGTACTTATAACTATTTTTAACTCTCAGTCAATTCCACAATACCTTATTTATTATAACTGTATATCAAATTCTAATGCCTTGCAGGAAAGGTACTGGTTTTTAACTGTTTTGGCTAATATTGATCACTTGCTCTTCCACTTTTTTCATAAAATGTTAGAATTAGCTTGTTAGGTTATACACACACGCGTGAAAACCTGTAAGAAAGTTCATAAAACTTCATTGAATATATAGATCAATTAGGGAAAATGAATGTCTTTGTAATATTACCTCCTCTTCATAACCATTATATATCTCTACTTTATTTATGCCTTAAAAGTGTCTTTCAATGAAGTTTTACAAAAGTTTCTAAATTTTCTTTCATATCTTTTATTAGTTTTGTTTTAAGATTTTCCTATATTTCTATCATTTCTTGGTGACTGACAGTTTGTACAAATGTAAAATCCAATCAATTTGTATACATTTATCCTATTTCCAACCACTTTGCTGAATTTACTTATTTTTTCTAATATCTGTAGATCATCTTTGGTCTTCTGTGTATTCAGTCTTTCAATTTTCATATCTTTTTTTTTTTCATTTTTCTAAGCCCAGTAAGGTCTCTTGAATATTTTGAATATAGTAGGTGAAGCACAACAGAAAACCTTTTGTAGTTCATTACTTAAAAGCTTTTAATGCCATACCAGTCCAGTGATAGTTTCTGTAGATTTTCAGTAAATACATTTTATCCTAATAATAAATGTTCTCAATATTTGTATTTTGATGATTGGGTTTTAAATTATTTCAAATGCATTGAGATAATTATACAGAGTATCCCAAAAGTTGCCCCTAAAGTTGCCGTGTGAAGAAAAAGTGAGAAATTTTAGCTGAATGTACATTTATTTATAAAATCTTCATCAGAAAATTTTACAAAATATTCTTTAAATGCTGGTCACTCCCATGTAAAATTTTGTAATGTATGTTTTCCAATTAAAGGTACACTTAGTTACAATTTCCCATTTTTCCCTATGTATGATATGTGCTGACTTTAGGGGTGAAATTTGAGACACCTTGTATTTTCCCCTGTTCTGTAATGTAATGAAAAAATCAATTTACTAATATCATACACCCTGAATATCTGGAGTAAATCTAACTTAGACATAATATGTAAATTTATAGAAATTACTGTATTGTATACGCTAATATTTTTAAACAAACTTTTAGCTAGCGTCATGAGTTAATCAGGCCTTAAATTTTCCATTGTACTTTCCTTGTCAGTTTAACAAAGTTAAAACAAATAAATAAGACGACTTATGAAGTTTTTCTTTTTATTCTTTAGAATAACCTTGATACAGTTGGAAGCATTTGTTCTTGTGGGGTCGTATTTTCCTATAAAACAATAAAGAATTAATTTTTTTTTTGAAGGAAGGCATTCATTACAGATGTACTTGCTTTTGAGATTCTTTAACTTGTAAGGGAGATTTACCAGGCGCTGGTTACCGTTTTAGCCCACAAGCATCTTGGGCTACACTATGTACTTGAGTCCAGTGAAACAGAACACTCACAAATACAAGTTACGTACATTAGGTAGATTATTTAAAAACAGGCAGCAAGGGACCAGAAGCCTAACATCCTTGGCAAGCCCATCCCCCACACATCTAGAGAAAACAGCCCAGGGTGGATGGCGTCTCATCTGTGCACATGCGCTTTGCACCACAAACGAGGGACCCCAGAAAGCAGCCCATTCTGGGTTTTCTACCCCAGGTTCCATAGGATATAATTACTGAAAGATATCCTATTTCCAAGAGGTACTAGTACTGAATCTAGGCAGTTTCAGCCAACTCCTTCTTAACTCAGGATGTTATATTCCTAGCACATACTGTTATTCTTGACAAGTTACTGCACGTGACTATATGATAAGATACTAAGTGAGAATTAGGGAGAGAGTTTCCTGCAGAACTGGTCAAGCTTTCTTTTTTCTTCCTTTCTCAGATCTGATAAATTATATTTTACTAGTAATGTATCTATTTTGTCTATGCTTTCAAATTTATTTTTAGCACAAAAAATCCCATATTATTCTTTTGCATGTTTTATCATTATATAAATTGAAGTTATGTCTATATTTTCTTCTTTTGCTCTGGCATTTTTTTCTCCTTTTTCTGAATATATTACATATATACATTTTAATATATTTAAAATATTCTTAATATGTAATGTTTAATTTGTATTGATTAGTAATACAATGATTTATTATTTTTTTCTATTTCAGTAATTTTAGCTATTTGTTTTTAATTCTTACTGATTGCTTTGAGTAAATATATATTTACATAATATTTTCAGTTGGTTTCTGTGATGATTAATTTTATTCTACTAACAGTATATAATAATTGAAATCTTCCCCAATTTATCATTTTTATTCTTACCAAATTTACATATGTGGCACTTTCGTTAGTTTTTCATTTCTAATTACTTTGAATCTTGGATAGGATTTCTTTTGATCTCAAACATGATTTGAGATTATTTACTCTACCAATATAGAGAATTTTAATCTAGCTTTTTGTCACTAACTTTTAACTTCATTTTATTATGCTAGATAACTCAATCTGGATAATATCATTCTTTGAAATTTGTTGAGACTTTGTTTTGGCCTATTATATGATCAATATTTACAAATGGCTCATATGCACCATACTACCAACTTCTGTTTTAAAATTGTAGGCCTCAGAGCTCTATATAATGTTTATGAAATTTATTTTTCTAATTTTTAGTCCATTCTTTCTTAAATTATTAATGAAAAAAGGTCCATGTAAATTTCTCATCAGACTGTTGGTTTTACACATCTTTACCTATAATTATATTAATACTTAACATATGAAAAGCCAATTATATTAGTGCACAAAGGATTATAATACATATATATTCATTCTATGGTTTGACTTTTACCATCAATATATGAAAATGCTATTCCCCTTGTTCTATTTAGTCTAATATAGCTATCTAATCTTTTCCTTTTATTAAAATTTGCACAATATAATTTACTCAGATTTTTATTTTCAGTAATCCATGCCTTGAACTTTTAGGTATTTAGCTATTTTAATATTATAAAAAATAGAGTTAATAATTTTTCAGTGGTAGGTGTGTTGGTTCACGTCTGTAATACTCATGGGTGGATTGACTGAGCTCAGGAATTCCAGGCCAGTCTAAGCAAGAGCTAGATCCCTTCTCTAAAAATAGCCAGGCTTTGTGGCAGTTTCCTGTAGCCCAACTATGCGGGAGTCTGGGCAAGAGGATCACTTGCACCCAAGAGTTTGAGGTTGTTGTGAGCTATGACACCATAGCACTCTACTGATGCTAACAAAGTGAGAATCTGTCCCACCAAAAAATAACATAATATTAATAATAATAAAGATTGTTTTAGTCAAATATTATATATTATAGCTATGTTTAATGGCATTATGTTTATTTTGATTTTTGTTATATTTGGACATATTTTTGCTGTCAACTTGTCCCACGTTTTAATGCATTATGCAGTTTTTCTTCTTTGTTTAGATTTATTGACTTTTTTGATTTATTTGGTATTTCATATTATTCCCTTTTTTAGGATTCAGTTGAAAAAATATTTCTTATGTTTAGCCTTAAAATTATTTAAATCTATATTTAAAATCCCTTCCTGAACAATTCAAGTATCTTCACCACTGACTTAATTCTAATTATTCCAATTGAAATCATATGTCATTAGTGTACAGAATTCTAATTATGTTCCTTTTTGAAAATCTCATTATAATACTCATTTTATTCACACAGAAAGCATGCTTGTTTTATATAGTCTGTTTATAAATGTATTTTTCCTTTATTCTTCTTTGCATCAGATATTTATTTGAAATCTTCCTTCTTCTGGATTCATTTTGTAAACATTCTTATGTAATTGCTGGGTTGGTAAACTGTCTTGTTTCCTAATCTTTTAATACTATTTATTGAGATATCATTGTTGGCTATGCAATTTTAAGGTAAAGTTATTTTCTCTCTACAGTATAATCGTGTTATATCACTCTTTTCTGGTTTCTATTTTTGCTATGAGTAGGGAATTATCAGCTTTGCTTCCTTTTCTTTGAGATATAATTTTTCTTTATATTTCAAATGAGATTTTAATCTTCTCATTGTATTTGTTCTGATGTTTTACTGAAATATACCTAAAGATAGAGTTAATTAGCTTTTGATACCCTAATAAGTGTTGTGTTGTCTCTACCTATATAATGATGGCTTCCACAGCTGCAGGCACATGCTTGAAGTATATCACTTTTCTTAATTTCCTCTATTGTTTCATTCTTGAATTGCAATTAGATATATGTTAGATATTTCCATTCTATCTTAAATATACTTTAAGCTTTCTTTTATACATTCATAGTCTTGTCTCTATGTTTTGATTCTCAGAAGTTTTCATTTATCTCCCAGTTCACAAATTCTCTCTTCAGTTGTTTCCAATGTTCCGAATAAGCTATTCAATTAATTTACAGATCAATAATTACATTTTACCTTTAAATTTTCATCTTTTTGCAGAACTGTTTTTGTAAAATTGCTTTTTATAATCATTTACTTTCCTTTTATTTTTTAAATGTTCTATTTTTAATTATTATGAGTACATAATATATATATTTATGTGAAATATGTAAAGTTTAATGCAGGCTTACAATATGAATAGGTCAAATCAGGGTAATTAGAGTATCCATCACATTATGTATTATCATTTTTTTGTATTCAGAACATTCTAATTCCGCTTTTTTAAGTTATCTTAAAGTATATCTTAACTTATTTTTGATTATAATCATTTCATTGTGTAATTGAATATAGCTCATTCTATCTATCTAACTCCATTTTTGCAACCATTAATCATTAACAAGTACTATTTTATCTATCTCCCTGCTACCCTTCCCAGCTTCTAGTAACCATCATTCTACTCTCTGTCTCCCTGAGATCAATTGTTTTAATATTTAGCTCCCACGTACAAAACATGTGGGTGAAAATGTGGGATTTGTCTTTCTGTGCCTGGCTTATTTCACTTAATGTAATGTTCTCCAATTCTAGCCATGTTGTTGCAAATGGCAGGATTTCATTCTTTTCATGGCTGTATAATATTCCATTGTGTATATGTACCACAATTTCTTTATCTATTCATCCATTAATGGATATTAAGTTGATTACAATCTTGGTGATTATAAATAGTACTGTAGTAAACATGGGAATGCAGAAATCTTTTTGATATGCTGATTTCCCCTCCTTTGGATATATACTCAACAGTGGCCACATGGTTTTATTTTTAGATTTTTTTTATTCTCTGTACTGTTACTCATCGTCATTGCACTAATTTCCATCCCCACCAGCACTGTATGACACAAACTTGACAGCATTTGTTATTGCCTGTCATTTTGATAAAACTTGTTTTAACTAGGGTGAAATGATATCTTATTATAGTTTTGATTTGCATTTCTCTAATGACAAGTGACCTTGAACAATATTTCATATACCTACTGGTCATTTATGTGTCTTCTTTTGAGAAATATCGATTCAGATCCTTTAAGGTGCCAAAAACATACAGTGGGGAAAGGACAGTCTTTTATATAAATGGTGCTGGGATAACTTAATGTCTATATGCAAATGAATGAATCTAGACCCTTACCTCTTACCATATATAAAAAGTAAATCAAAATGGATTAAAGATTTATATCTAAGATTTAAAGCTATGAAACTACTAAAAAAATTGGGGAAATACTTTAGGACATTGGTCTGGGCAAGGACTTCTTGAGTAATACTCCCAAAGTACAGGTAGCCAAAGCAAAATTGGACAAATGGGATCACATCAAGCTAAAAAGCTTCTCCATAACAAAATAAATGATCAACAAAGTGAAAGACAACCTACAGAATGGGAGAAAACATTTGGAAATTACCCATCTGACAAGAGATTAGTAACTAACATATAAATTGAGCTCCAACAAATCAGTGGGAAAAAGCAAATGATCTGATTAAAAAATTGTATTTTCTTATTTGATTTAGTTATTTTATCTTTATATGTATTGCACCATTTCATACTTTTTGTTTTATATTGTGTATTATCTAATAATTCTAATGTATGAAATCTTTTGATTTTAGTGTCCAATTTCTTTGGATTTCATTGTCGTGTGTGATCTTTCATCGTAAGCTTATATGAGAGCTAAATTACACATTCATTCTTAAAAAAAAACAAAAATGGATTTAGATTTGCTTATTCAAAGAGTTGAAAGATGTTATCAATTTGGGGCCAATTTAGATCCTTCCCAACATACGTACTTAAGATTAGATTTTTAGTTCCCACACTGTGCCAAAGGACCCAAGGTTTGGAACATAGGATCTTTTGCTATGTTACAACTTTTCTTAAAGTGCAAGCTTTTACACAGATTATAGCTCAAATATTTTTGTTTTATGAAATTCTTTTTTAATTTATTCATGATATGGGAGATTTTTCTCATTTTATATAATCCCTGCAATATATTAGAAGGCACATTTTATTCAGAATCTGGTTTAATTCATCCATTGGGAAGGGTTTTTAGAGTCCCTTGCTCTCTAGATTTCCTGAAATAAAAGGTTATATCTTCCCTCTAAAGCTCTCTGTACACATAGAAATGCGAAATGAGTATATAATCTCAAAATATTACTTTTAATAATAGTGCTACTGTAATCTGTATTATGAAAAATGACGAGAAAAATCTGAGTTCAGGCAATTAAGTTTCCGGATTCATCCTGGAAACAGTGCTACAATCCTCATTGCTGAGTATCACTATGATCATCAAATGGCAAAGGGGAGTACTTCAAAGGTGACCATAGTGATATTCAACAAAGAGGTGTGTAGTACTTTGACTAGGATGAATTCATGAACATAATCATCAACTTCCATAGATTAAAACAATAAAAGTAGTTTCACTTAATATATGTTTTAAGCCATTTAAAATTAAACTCTTCATATAATGAGAAGATGCCTCCTTATTAATCCCCCCAATTATAAGAATGCTAATAATAAAAAGCATAAACAAATAAATTAAATTTTTTTAATTTAAAATATTGAATTGAAATGAGAGAGTAATTAGTCAAATTGTTTTGTTCATTTAAAATCTGTGTAAAGCAAACATAGCAACAACAACAAAAAAAATCGGATCTAATCAAATTAGAAAGCTCTGCACAGCCAAGGAAATAATCAATAGATTTGAATAGACAACCTACAGAATGAGAGTAAATACTGGATTGCTATGCATCTGATAAAAGGTAACCAGATTCTATGATACAAAGAACTCAAGCAAATCAGCAAGAACAAAATCGAACAACTCTATTTGAAAGTGAGCACAACACACAGAAGCTTTTCAAAAGATGGTAGACTAATAACCAATAAACATTTTAAAAATATTCAGAGTCTAAAATCATCAGGAGAATAAAATTCAAAACCACAAAGAGATATCACCTAACTCCAGTGAAAATGGCTTTTATCAAAAAGTCCCAAAATAATAGACACTGATGTGGAAGTAAAGAGAAAAAACACTTAAATACATTATTGGTGGGACTTCAAACTAGAACAACCTCTGTGGAAAGTAGCATAGGGATATCTCAAAGAACTAAAAGTAGGCCTACTATTTGATTCAGAAATCCTAGATTTACCCAATGGGGTTAACAAAAATACCCTTGCACTCGAATATTTATTGCAGCATAATTCAGAATTACAAGTATGTGGAATGAACCCAAATGCCCATAATACATGAATAGATTACTAAAATGTGGTATATAATAAGTCTGACAATTAACTTCATGATTTCATCCTAGAAAAAGTATGACATACCTCATTGCTGAATATCACTACAGTAACCTTTGAAGTGCTACCCTTGGGAAGCTATGCCCTGATATCAGCACCTAGTCCACCCTTGAAAGCAATTTTGGAACTCTTCTGCAATGACCATAAGAGCTATCATTCAGTGCCACACAGAAACATGCAACAACAATAATTAACACAACTCAGCAAAACACAACCACACATTAACATGAATACTGCTGTAAGTACTTATATGCCAATATGAAACTTTACCACAGGGTTGCCATTGTAAGCACAGGCTAGCAAGTTCATGAACTTAAATATCAGACCACCTTGTCACAACAGCTCTGATGGTCATTCCAGAAAAAGTTCCAAAATTACTTTGAAGCATGCACTAGGCACTGGTGTCATTACATAGCTTCCCAAGGGGGGTAATATGAAGGTGATCATAGTGATTATTAAATCATAGCTATGTACATTAATGCAATCATGGGGTACAATGTGCTGGTTTTATATACAATCTGAAATATTTTCATCAAACTGGTTAACATAGCCTTCGTGGCACCCCTTAGTTATTGTGTTAAGACATTTATATTCTACATTTAGTAAATTTCACAGGTACCCTTGTAAGACTCACCATAGGTGTGGTCCCACCAATTAATATCTTTTGTAACAACTTGGATGGAACTGGAGATAATTTTTCTAAGTGAAGTATTACAAGAATGAAACAACAAACAACACATGTACTCACTATTAAATTGGAACTAATTAATCAACACTTATTAATCAAAACTTATGTGCTCAAACAATACTAAAAATCAACAGAAATCAAGCAGGTGTGAGATGGACAGGAGTATGAGTAAATTCACACTTAGTAGATATAATGCATACTATCTGGGTATGGACACACTCAAAATTTTGACTCACACTATACAAAAGCAACTCATGTAACAAATGTCTATATCCCTGTAATATTCTAAAATTAAAACAAAAATAAATAAATAAAAAATGAATGCAATCTATATGGAAAGAATTATGGAGAATTCTCAAAGAACTAAAAACTGACCTTTCATTTGATCCTGAAATTCCACGACAAGGTACCTACACAGAAGAAAAAAAAAATTTAGCACAAAGACATTTGTACCAGAATATTTATTGCAGCTCAATTCATAATTTCCAGATCATAAAAACAACCCAAATGCCCATCAACCAATGAATGGATCAGCAAATTATGATATATGTAAACCATGCAATACTATTTAGCCATAAAAAGATGAGAGATTGCTTCTTTTATGTTTACTTGGATGGAGTTGAAGCACATTCTTTTTAGCAAAGTATCTCAAGAATGGAGAAAAATATCCAATGTACTCAATACTAATATAAAACCAATATATAAACAATTACATGCTCATATGAATAACAAAACACAAATATAGTCTAGCAGGGGGAAGGATGAGGAGGGAGAGAGTGGGAGAGGGTGATTGGTGGAAAGAGGCAGGGTATTTGGTGGGATCCCATCTAATGGGCACAATGTGAAGGTATTCAGCACACCTCCTAGGTGAGGGGCTCTTCTATAACTTTAACCTTACCTTGGAAGTGAGAACAATGTAACCTAAAAATTTGTGCCCTCATATTAATTTGGAATAAAAACTATAAATGTTTTAAAATTTGAGTAATGACCTGATTCATCAAATTTGGCATTTCTGATATCCTGACAGTACAGAATGACTCTCCCAACTTATAATCAAAATCATAGAACTTTCAGAGTTTTTAGCCAAGAACGTAACTGGTTTTGCCATGTGATTTAGGCATGAAGAATGACATGAACCAAGTATGCTGTCATATGATGCATATTTTGTATACATATAACACATTGGTACTAAGGCCTTCTTCAAAGCACCATATTGGTCAGACGCTCTTCTGACCAAATGTTACAGTAAAGTATGCTTGGCCCATAAACACACTATAAACATTAGCAGCAAAATCATGGGTGAGCCATATAGAGATAATGAAGAACTAGAAGGAGGGACCATGTTGGTCCTATCTTCCCAGCAGGTGATATATAATATGCATTACCTTTAATTTTACATTATTAATGCTAGCTGGAAATATAATAAAATTATTAATATGAGAATTTTAACACTTATTACCTACAGTGTTTTTAGTTCTAACAAAATACCTTTTGGGTGTTATAATTCCTAATAAAATGATTAGGAATTTTAGGGCCATAAACAGCGTACCTTAATAAATTGTACTATAATTAAATGAATGCATTTGATGGGATGAAAAACTTCATAATGAAAAAGCATAAGTTTGGTGTATTAAGTATATGACTCTACTGAAATTATTTTTGCTATATATTATCAAGGAATGCATTATTCAAAATAATATTGATGCAATTTTTAAATTTAAAAACTTAAGCTTTCAACATCATTGTGTAATCAGTAGGTAGCAAAAAGTGACTAAAGCAGGTAATAACTTAGGTATAGTCATAGACATTCAAGATGTATTTCTATAATACTTAGGTAAAATATATGAATTTATTAAATATAGTTGCCATCCTAAAGAAAAATGTAAGCACTATATTCAGTCTTAGCAACTGCAGTATTGAATGCTAAATAGAGGGCAAGGTGTGCAGCTTTTTGTTATACACATTAAAGCATTGCAGAAATCACTGTTGCTAAATACTGGCTGTTTTGTAAGTCAAAAGTGAATGTGTCATTTTCTAGTCATAAAATTAGTAACTGCTTGGATTTTAAGAGTTTAAACTTATTTATTTTTGCCTACATATAATTAAAGTTTCACTTTAACATTTTGTGTTAGTTTTTCACTACAATTATTATTTTTTTCTTACAGACAGAGTCTCACTGTGTTGCCCTTGATAGACTCAAACTTCTGAACTCTAGTGATCTACCCATCTCAGCCTTCTGAGTAGCTGGGACTATGAGAACGAGCATCCACATCTTGGATTTTTCATGATTATTGTACTCGGGCACTTCTCCAACAACTATTCTACAGGGAATAGTCTTTATACTCTGAGTTCATTGAGACAATACATTTGAAAAAAAGACAATATTTGGGATAAATGTTTTGGTGTTTAGGCTACTTCTTTTGAGTCTTTTTCTTCCTGTATCTGCTAGTTCCTTCAAATTTTTACAAGTCCTTTTCCTCAGTTTCCTTTTTATAAATTTTTCATTTCAAAGCTGTCTTTACAAGTTTCTGGAAAAACAGTTGAGTGTAGAGTTATTACGGGGGCAACATTATGTAACAAAGAACCAAGAAAAATCACAGTTTAATCAATTTGCCCTGGGAGGGTGGGGGGTGGAGAGAGAAAGAGAGAGATAGGAAAAGACAAAAATAAAAGTCTTCAGAATAGGAAGAAAAGAGTAATAATATTTGTATTTGCAAATTATATGATATTCTATATAGAATATACCAAGAAATAAACACAGACAAAAAAAATAACTCACTAGAATTGATAAGTAATTACAGTAGTATTTCAGGGTAAAAGATCAATATACAAAACCAGTTATATTTCCATATGCCAACAAATAAAAGCCTCAAAATAAAATTAAGAAAGTAATTCCATTTATAATAGTATAAAGAGAATAGAATTTAGGAGCAAGTTTAACAAAAAAAGTGCAAAACGTGTAGTCTGAAAACTACAAAAGATTGTTGAACAGATTTGCATATGACATAAACTAATGGCAATATAGCTCATGTTCATGGGTCAGAAGATTTACTATCTTAAGTATACTCTCCTAAACTAATCTAGAAATTAAACGCAATCGCTTTCAAAATCTCAGGTAACTTTTTTGGCAGAAATTTATAATTTGATCTTACAATTGATATGGGTATGCTGGGAGTCCCAAATAACCAGACAATTTTGAAAAGGTTGAAGGGAACATATTTTCCAATTCCAAAACTTATTACAAAACAACAGTAAGTAATACAGTGTACTAATTCTGTAAGGTAAACATGTAGAAAAGTGAAATAAAATTAAGGGCCCAGAAATAATCCTTATATTTATGGTGATGCTATTTTCAACAAGGGTTTCAAAACATTTCAATGGGGAAATGAACCATCTTTTCAACTAAGATAACAGAATAACCACATCCAAATAATAAATTTTGAATCCATTCCTAATGAAAATTTATTTGAAATGGACATGTATCAATGTAAACATTAAAACTGTAAGACTCATAGAAGAAAACATGGCAGGAAATCTTCTTGACTTTGAATTAAGCAAGCCTTCTTATTTACAAAATCAAAAGTATAAATGGTGAAAAAACAGAGACATTGGACATCATCAAAATTAAAAACTTTTGTCCATTAAGAAGTGTTATCAAGAAATAGAGACGAGAACCCATATGGTAGAATAAAATATGTAGATCATTATTTTTTTTCCTTTTATTAAGTCATATACACATAGATCATGAATACATTTATGCATATGTGCGGTAAAATATGTTGATTTTTTAATACAATTTGGAGTGCTTACATCAAACTAATTAACATAGTTTTTGCCTCATTTACTTGATTATTGTGTTAATACATTTATGTTCTGTACTTCATAGATTTGACTTGTACCCTGGTACCACCGTAGGTGTGGTCCCACTATTTATCCTCCCTCCATCAAACTTTTCCCCTCCCCTCCCTTCCACCTCCATTTCTCTCCTTCATCCTGGGCTATAGTTGTAATCTATCTTTCACAAGAAAGTGTGAGTAAATATAAATTGTTTTCATAAAAGTACTGAGTACATTGGATACTTTTTACTCCATTCTTGAGCTACTTTACTAAGGAGAATATGTTCCAGCTCCATCCATGTAAACATGAAAGAGATAAAGTCTCCATCTCTCATTAAGGCTGCATAGTGTTCCATGGTATACATATACCACAATTTGTTAATCCATTTATGGGTCAATGGGCACTTGGGCTTCTTCCATGACTTTGCAATTATGAATTGAGTTGCAATGAATAATCTGGTGCAAATATCTCTGTTGCAAAGTGATTTTTGGTCTTTTGGATATACTCCTAGTAGAGGAATTGCAGGACCCAATGACAGGTCTATTTTTAGATACCTGAGTGTTCTCCAAACTTTTTCCAAAAGGACTGTATTAGCTTGCATTCCCACCAGCAGTGCACAAGTGTTCCCTTTTCTTCACATCCACGCCAACATCTGTAGTTTTGTACTTTTGGGATTTTGTTATGTGGCCTACTCTTACTGAAGTTAGATGATATCTCAAAGTGGTTTTGATTTGTATTTCTCTGATGTTTAAAGATGATAAGTATTTTTTCATGTGCCTGTAGACCATGCGCCTGTCTTCTTCAGAGAAGATCCTGTTCAAGTTTCTTGCACAATGAAAGGTGATCACTTGTTCTTTTCTTATTAATCAGTTTGAGTTCTCTGTGGATTCTGGTTATCAAACCACTGTCAGAAGCATAACCTGAAAATATCTTCTCCCACTCTGAGGGCTGTCTACTTGCTTTACTTACTGTGTTCTTGGAAGTGCAGAAGCTTTTTAGTTTGATCAGATCCCAGTAATGTATTTTTGGTATTATTTTGATTGCTGGGGGGTCTTCCTCATAAACTTTTCTCCCAGGCCAATTTCTTCAAGTGTTTCCCCTGCACTCTCTCCAAGAATCTTTACAGTTTCATTCTTATGTTTAAGTATTTTATCCAGTGAGAGTCAATTTTTGTTAGAGGTGAAAGGTATGGGTCCAGTTTCAGTCTTCTACAAGTTGCCAGACAATTCACCCAGCACCTTTTGTTAAATAGGGAGTCTTTCCCTAATTTATATTTTTGATAAGCTCATCAAAGCTCAAATGGTGATAAGTGTGTGGATTCATCTCTTGCTTCTCAATTTTGTTCCATCCATCTATCTGTCTATTGTGTGCCAATGCCATGCTGTTTTAATCACTATAGATTTATACTATAGTCTGACATCTGGTAGTGTGATTCCACCTGATTTGTTTTTTTTTTTTATTATTTTTTATTATTATTATCTTTATCATTAAATCATAGCTGTGTACAATAGTGTAATCAAGGGGTACAATGTGCTGGCTTCATATACAATCTTAACGATTTTCATCAACCTGATTAACATAGCCCTCCTGGCAATTTCTCCGTGATCATATGAAGACATTTGTATTCTGCATTTAGCAAGGTTCGCCTGTACCCTTCTAAGATGCACCGTAGGTGTGGCCCCACCAATTACCCTTGGCTATTTGATGTTTTTTCTGTTTCCATATAAAATGAAGTACTAGTTTTCCCAGACCTTCAAAGTAAGAGTTGCTTTAATAGGGATTGCATTAAATCTGTAGGTTGCTTTGGGTAGTATGGACATTTTAACAATGTTGATTCTTCCCAGCCATGAGTATGGTATGTTTTTCCATTTGTTGACATCTTTAGCTATTTCTTTTCTCAGAGTTTCATACTTCTCCTTATGTCCTTTCACATCCTTTGTTAGGTACATGCCCAGATATTTCATTTTCTTTGGCACTAATGTAAAAGGAATACACTCCTTGACTGTTTCTTCAGCTTGATTATTGTTGGTATATATGAATGCTACTGATTTGTGAGTATTGATTTTGTAGCATGAGACCCTGCTATATTCCTTGATCACTTCAAGGAGTTTTGAAGTTGAGTCCTTGGGGTTTTCCAGGTATATACTCATATCATCTGTGAAGAGTGAAAGTTTGATCTCCTCTGATCCTATATGGATACCCTTGATTGCCTTCTCTTGCATGATCACAGTGGTTAAGACTTCCATTACAATGTTAAATAGCAGTGGAGATAGTGGGCAACCTTGCCTGGTTCCTTATCTAAATGGAAATGTTTTCAATTTTACTCCATTCAATATAATATTGGCTGTGGGTTTGCTGTAGATGGCCTGTATCAGACTAGGAAATGTCCCTTCAATACCTATTTTCTTAAGTGTTCTGATCATGAAAGGATGTTGGATATTATCAAAAGCCTTTTTTGCACCAATTGAGAGAATCATAAGGTCTCTGTCTTTTATTTTGTTTATGTGCAGAATTATATTTATAGACTTACGTATATTGAACCAGCCTTGAGACCCTGGGATAAAACCAACTTGGTCTTGGTGTATAATTTGTTTGATGTGTTGCTTGATTCTGTTTGCTAAGATCTTATTGAATATTTCTGCATCAATATTCATTACAGATACTTACTGGTTTATAATTTTCTTTTCTTGTTGGGCCTTTTCCTGGTTTGGGGATCAGGGTCATTTTGCTTCATAGAATGTGTTGGGGGAATATTCCTTCTTTATCTATGATATGGAAAATGTTAAGTAATATAGGTACTAGTTCCTCTTTAATGGTTTGGTAGAATTTTGATGTGAAGCCATCTGGTCCCAAACTTTTCTTCTTGGGGAGATTTTGTATAGTTGATGCTATTTCAGAACTTGATATAGGCCTATTTCAACATTTCCACTTCTTTCTGGCTAAGTCTAGGAAGGTGGCATGCTTCCAAGTATTGGTCTGTTACCTTCAGATTTTCATATTTCTGAGAATAAAGTTTCTTGTAGTATTTATTAAGGATTTTTTGAATTTCAGAGGAGTCTGTGGTTATCTAGTCTCTGTCATTTCTGATTGATGGAATTAGAGATTTTACTCTTTTATTTCTGGTTAGGTTAGCCAAAGGTTTATCTATTTTATTGACCTTTTCAAAAAAGCAACTTTTTGATTCATTGATCTGTTGTGAAATTCTTTCGTTTTCAATTTCATTTAATTCTGCTCTACTTTGGTTATTTCTTTTCTTCTGCTGGGTTTGGGGTTGGAATGTTCTTCCTTTTCCAGTTGCTTGAGATATCCCATTAAGTTGTTGATTTCCTCTCTTTCCATTCTCTTGAGGAAGGCTTGCAACGCTATAAATTTCCCTCTTGGGACTGCCTTTGCAGTTCCCACAGGTTCTGGTAGTTTGTGTCATTATCATTTTGTTCTAAAAATTTCCAAAGAAAAAAATTACCAAAATAATCACCATAGATAATCTCATCTATGACTCAGCTATCATTCAGCATAAGATTATTTAGTTTCCATGTCTTTGTGTGAGTTTCCGTATTCCTGCTGTTACTGAGTTCAACTTCATTACATCATGGTCCAACAAGATACAAGGAATAATTTTTATTTTTTAAAATTTGCTTAGTTTAGACTTGTGACCTAAGATGTGATCAATTTTGGAGTATGTTCCATGGGCTGATGAGAAGAATGTGCATTCAGTTTTATTAGGATGAAATGTTCTGTAGATGTCTATTAAATCCAATTGCTGAATGGTTAAGTATAAGTCTAAAATTCCTTTGCTCAGTTTCTTATAGGTATCCAATACTGCCAAAGGAGTGTTAAAATCTCTGACTGTTATGCTGCTGGAGGAAATCAAGTTGCTCATGTCTGTGAGAATCTCTCTTATAAATTGAAGAGCATTCTGTTTGGGTGCATAAATATTAATAATCGAAATCTCACCATATTGAGTGTTTTCCTTAACCAATATGAAGTGGTCATCCTTATCTTTCCTTACTTTTGTTGTTTTAAAGTCTGTTGTATCTGCAAATAAAATTGCAACACCTGCTTCTTTCTGATTTCCATTTGCCTGAATTATAGATGACCATCCCTTCACCCTGAGTCTATATTTATCTTTTAAGGTAAGATGAGATTCTTATATACAACAGATATCTGGCCTGAGCATTTGTATCCAGTCCGTCAACCTATGCCTCTTTAGAGGACAATTTAAGCCATACACACTAATTGAGAGTATTGCTAAGCCTGTTAGTATTTTGGGTATTGAGTTTTTCAAAAGTCCAGTGGACATTTTAAATCCTTTTTCCACTGTGGAAGTTGGGATTTGATCAAAGGTTTCTATGTGACTTTACTTTGGTGGTAGAGCATTGTGCTGGTCATTGTGGAGGAGAGGTCTGAGAATATACTGGAGAGCTGGTTTAGTTATGGCAAATTTCTTCAACATGTGAATGTCATTGAAGTATTTAATTTCTCCATCATAACTGAAACACAGTTTAGCTGGATTAGTGATCCTAGGTTGAAAATTGTTTTGTTTTAGGAGGTTGAAGGTAGATGACCAACCTCTTCTGGGTTGAAAAATTTCAGCAGAGAGATCTGCAGTCATTCTAATATTCTTCTCCTTGTAGATTATGGTTTTCTTACCTCTGGCTGCTTGCAGTATTTTCTCCTTCATACTAACTTTGGCGAAGTTAGTTATGTGTTAGGAGATGCTTTATTTGGATTGAGTCATGCTGGGAACAGTCTGCTATCTGGATTTCAGAATTTCTTGTCATGTTTGGGAAGTTCTCCTTGATTATCTCTTGGAGTAGAGTATCTGGGCCTTTCAATGCAACCTCATTGCCTTCAAGAATTCTTATAAGGTGAACGTTTGCTTTTTTGGAATTATCCCATAGCTATCGGAGAGAATGATGCATTTTTGCTCTCCACTTCTCTGTCTCTTTGAGCATTTGGGAGCATTGAAAAGCTTTGTCTTCAATGTTGGAAATTTTTTCTTCTGCCTGCTCCATTCTGTTACTGAGGGATTCTACTATATTTCTCATATCTTGGAGGACTACAACTTCTTTTCTCAATGTGTCAAAATCTTTGGTGATATTGTGTTTGAATTCATTGAATTCTTGAGACAAAGTTTGAATTATTCCTAGAATTTCTATTTCCAATTACTGTCATTCTATTAATCTTATTTGCCACCATCCAAATTCTAAACTCTATTTCTGACATCTCAGACACTTGTTTATGAATGGGATCTTCTGGTGTGGCTGCTTTGTCATTCCTTGGGGGAGTTGATCTACTCTGATTATTCATGTTGCTGGAGTTTTTCCTCTGATTCTACCCCATAATTATTTTTCACCATCTGACTAGATAAGCAGGTAACGTGAAATTGGATTGGGGGCTCCTGGGGTTGTGGTTAACCAGACCTTTGCCAAAGAGCTGGGAATGGTGACTGCAGCTTTTCCCCTATAGCTTTGCAAAGGAGCCATACAGTTCTACCGCCTGAGACTCTGGGGACCTGCTTGGTGTGGTGGGGCTAGGTGGCTCTGTCTTGTAATCAGCTGATCTCTGTCTAATCCTAGTGAATCAGTTACTCTGGGTTGAAGTCTCAGCTGTGGAGAAATACAAGAAACTAAGACATCCCACTCCCCCACAGCAACAACTGGAAGAGGAAAATCAAACCTTCCTAGTACAACAGAACTTTGAGGGTCCTTGGGTGATTTTCCCAGTTCAAGAGTTCCAAAACAATTGTCCCAGTCAGCACCAACTCTCTAGAAGGAGAGTTCAAAAGGTCTCCAGCAACTAGATAGCAGGGGTCTAGTGACAGCTCAAGTGTGGCTTGCTCTGGTGCTCCGTGAAGTCAGAAAGGCCCACCCAGTAGAAGAGTTGGACCAAGGGGGCCAATGCTTCTTTCCCTACCTTGCACCTCCTTCACCACCACGGTTTGGTAACTCCAGTCTCTGGTAACCCACTACCAGACTCTGGTAACGCAGTCTCTGTGGCCCAGTTCTGTCCAATATGCAAATGTGCCAGGGCTCTGTGCCTGCCAGAATCAAAGGAAAGTCAATGCCCCCTCAGCCTGGCCACCACCCTCTGCCACCAGCTGGCAGGTGGAGCTGAAGCATGCCTGCCTCAGGTACTCAATGGCAACTGCAGAGTGTTCCACCTGAGCTCATTCCAAACCTGAGGATAACAAGACAGTAAATGTTTTTTCTCTTTCAGCTACCGCACCTTTGCCCCCGCCACTCTGCAGCTCTGGTATCCCTATTTGGCAAGGTCTGGCTCCCTATTTGGCAGGCCTCAGAATTGGGGAGATGTCTCTTCAAAATTAGATCCCAGTGGGATCACTCTATTAATGCTGATGCTGGGTGGGAGGTGTCTCCACTCAGGTTCCTGTGTTTCAGCAGTTCCCGAGTCTCCACCCTTCACACGGAGACCCAAGCCTCTGCCTGCTGCTGAGTTGCACTTTCTCAGAGCCAGGCCAGGCACCTTCCCCCTTGCCTGTCTGCATTGTTACCAGATTCACAGATACATTGTAGCTGCACTGCTGCCATCCATGCAATGCCCAGTCCTAGCAAAGAATCACAGACATTCTCCTCTCTTCAGAGATTGGACTTCTAGATTACCAGGGAAGGTGGGGGAGGGTGGACTGGAAGTTCAAAGTGGCAGGGAAAATATTTGTTCAACTTTCCTGCCAGACAAGAGAATTCCCAGGTACACAGCAGGGACTCTTTGGAGAAGGAGTCCAGGCTTCCAGCAACTCACTCCAGTCGGGTGAGAGAAGAGAACCTCAGTTCACTGCTCTCACTTGTGGAGATCCCACAGTAAGCAAGCAACTCTCTTGTGAGAGGTGACAGACACACATTCTCTTTGAGATGAGCTCTATGCCTGAAATTTGTTTCCTTGGATTCATGGCTTGCCTCAGAAGAGGAGACATGTAATTATCTGAGGGCTTTAAATAAACTATCTGGGGGGCAACAGTAGCCAGGCAGGGAATTTTGCAAAATAGCACAGAGAAACCTAACAAGCGTGGAGTTGGGTCGCTATTTTTTGAGACAGATTGTGTTATGGTCCATTATTTTATTTCCAAGACAGAGTCAACAGAGTCCGTTTTGATTCACCCATGCAAGTTTCTACTTGTGTGGCTTGTCACTGTTGATGGAGGGCTTCACTTGTTTCTGTCATCACAGATTTTCTATTTCTTGATTTTTGTGTATCTCAAACCCTTGATAATGACCCATATTTTCAAATAATATAAATTATATCTACAATATGTAAAGAAATTTTACATTCTATACAAATCATCTTGTTAAAATTGGGTGAAGATTTTAGACATGCTCAAAAGAAGATATATAAATGATTAATAAGCACATGAAAAGATGCTCAAAATCATTAGTCATTAGGGAGATCCAAATCACAACTGCAATAAAACAAACTTTTCAGTTAGCAAAATGACTATAATCATAAAAATAGACAATGATCAGTTTTGCAAAGATGTGAAGAAATTTGAATCCTATACATTGCTTGTGGAAACCCAAAATGATGCAGCTGCTTTGGAAAAGGGCAGTTCCTCGAAATGCTAAACCTAGATTGCCACAGGACCCAGCCATTCCTCTCCTAGATATTTACTTAAGAGAAATAAAAATTATGTCAATACACAAAAGAATTATACACAAATGTTTTTATTAACATTATTCTAACAGTAAAAAGATGAAATAACCTAAATGTCTGTTAGCTGATGAATGGATAAATAAATGTGGCATATCCCTATGATAGATGATTACTCAGCCATAAAAATAAGTCAAATAATAATATATGCTACAACATGAATGAGCCTTAAAAACATCACTCTAAGTAAAATCAACTATCCACAAAAATCCACATGCTGTTTAATTCAATTTATATGAAATGTTCAGAATGGGCAAATCTACACAGACAGAAAGTACATTTGTAAGTTTTTAAGCCATAGGGTTCGGGTTGGGAATGGGACTTTCTTTCAAGGGGATAAAAATATTCTGATATTGACCGTTGTGACTGCTTACAAATCTGTGAATCTCTTAAAATAAATTAAATTACATACCTAAAATGGGAGAATTGTTGATTATGTAGCTATGTCTCCATAAATCTATTTCTTAAAAAGAAGTGAGACTTTTTATGTATCTGATTGGCAAAGATGAATTAGTTTTAGAAAACTAATAGGCAATGCCCAAAAAACTCTTGAGATAAATTTGAAAAATCAAAAAGATAAAAAACTTAAAGAAATGTATTTTGATTTAGCGATTGCTGTGCACATTTTTAATAAGGTACTGGCCACATGAGTTTTTATGTATTTATACAACATGTTCTATGCAATCTTTACAGGGGAAGGGCTTTTGAAAGATTAATTTGTCGTATAACATGACAAATAACCTAACTTATAACAACCTTTTACACACTATGTGTGACTCCCATATATTTCTTTAATGTCTTAATACAGAGTACTCTCACACTTCCTTTTCTCTCTCCGCCTCCTCATTCTCTCTCCAATGCTTCTATCATAACTCTTATATTAAATAATTTTGATATCCAAAATGAGGTCTATTCCTGTAACTCTTTTCATTTTTATCTCATTGACCTTAGGACTACATTTCCAGTAATCTTCCACCCCTTTGTAGGCCTAATTTCCATTTGCAAATTTCTAGATCAATTCTTAAATCCTCTAAGTTAAAACATTTTTTCACATTGATGAAATTGCTTCCATTGACACACTGCATTTTTCTGTCCCTTGTGTGTTTCTTTGCATAATTTTCTTATGATTCTCCATTAGAATTTATCTTTGATTTTACCCAATAGCCTTGACACACTCTTTCCAAAGCACATAGCTAGAAAAAATTTAAATCTAGACAAACACAATTCTCTGCTCACTCAGCATCTGCCACCTACAATGTGACTGAAGCAGAAATCAAAACCATACTAACTTGTCATACTTTGTATAAATGTCTCAAACCTCAGGTGATAATTAGTGCTGTCATGTAATTTTTGTACATATTCTGCACACTCTTAACAATAGCTACTCTCTCTTCCTAAATTTCCAGCAATTCTTTTTTTCTTATTATTTTTAGATGACACCCCTGTTTCTTATTTTGCTTGAAAAAGTGATAATAATCTTAATAGGAATTTTATACACTTGCCCACAAATATCTACAAACTCATCAGTCCCTGTACCCATGTTTCTCTTTCTTCCTGAACTTTGTTCCTTTGCTGTGCCAAAACTCTCACCTACATGACAGATGGCATTGTCTTTGATTAATGAAAGATAATAGTCTTCTTTTCTGTTTTCTGTATCATTAATTTTTCCATTTAAGTCAAATAATTTTCATCATGCTCTATCATAATTTATCTTTTAAAAAATGACCCCTGGAGAAAGCAGGAAGAGATGGTGAACTAGAGACAGCTCCTTGGAAGACCTGTGTGGTGAGATCAGGGAGAAAGAACTTCAGTCACCTCTGGCTGGAAGACTTTGCCCAGAAATATCATTTCAGGGGCCCACAGAGGCAGTAAGAGACTCCAGGAGCTGACGAGGAGGTCAAGAGCAGTGGAGAATCAGCACAGAGGACAAGTGCTTGCTTGTGGGCAGAGGCCAGCTAGTTCAGCACTGTTTTTCGGATAGAGAGGGCCTGCCCTATAGATTTTCCCCCCCTTTTTGGATCCAGACACACTTTTTGGAATTACCTTGGCAGATCTTTGATGAGTAAGTGATGTCTAACATTGCCCCGGGGCCAGGACTAAGCCACTGGGTTGAGTGAAGCTCTCATCATTTAGCAGGTGGCTGAACATGGCTATTGTGGAAGAGCTGCCTTGAAGGATTAGCCCCCAGGGTCCAAGTGTGAGGCTGGTTCTAGTACACCTGATGAATTGGACAGTCACCCGTGGGGAGACTTGAGTGACACATGCTTTCTCAGGAAAGCCACTGTATGCCTGAGGGACATGGTTTTGAAAGGTTGAAGCATGTCTGTTAAGTAGGATGATGCGAGCTTCAGGCTTCCAATTCTGTGGAGACTAGGGGCAAAGAAATTGGACAGGTTTCTTAAGCAAAAGAGAGGCTTTCAGCTCCCATCTTATACAGCTATATCAGCTTTTGGTTACCATCTCATAGTCCACAATGTCACCTGTTGTCCAGGAAATACAGAGGAATATGAATCCATTTTTTTTCCTTTTTTTGAAAAATTTTTCAATATTTTTCCCTTTAATTTTTCTTTTGTCCTTTTCTTACAATTATGATTTTTCATTGTTTCTTTCTTCAATAGTAATAGCTGCATTTTTGCTAGAATTTCTGCTCTTATTACTTTTTTCCTCAAATTTTATCCCTTACGGGTTTTTTGTTTAGTTTTGTTTCATTTTATAATATTTTTATTTTTTCCATTTTTACTTTCTTCAATAACAAGGGCTCCCTTTTTGCTACAGTTTCCCTACCCCTTTTATTCTTTATTTCCTTTCAATTTCTTTAGTTTTCTCTCTCTTTATGTAAAACTTTCTCTACTTATTTTTCCCACATAAATTTTTTCAGTAACTTTTATGAAATATGCACTATTTCTACATCTTATACCATTGTATTTCAATTTTCTTTATATACATCTATTATATTTATTATTTCTTTTTCTAATCTGCTTTATTCATTGTCAATATGTATTCCATTTCTGGGTCAGAACCTCACTCTTAGGCATTGTCTGGGGTGCCACAGAATTGGCCTGGATCAAGGACACCTTGATCCTCTGATCTAGAGGATCCTTCTAGCTTTGGCCTTCGAAGGATGCTACAGATCGTTCCCCTCTATGACAAAGTACTAGGTTTCTTTTTCTCCATTTGGTGGAAGTGGGGTCTTATCTCTGCTCAGGCTGTTAAATAGCTCCTAGCCTCAAGGAACCCATCCAACAACAGCCCCCCAGAGGCTATCAATTATGGGTACAGGTCAAAGCAACCTGCTGAACACCACTATTACTACTATCTCTCTCTTTCTGTTCCACTCAGCTTTTTATCAGTCTTTCCTTTTACTTCCCCCTTTCTCTTTTCTTTTCCATTTTTTCTATCTTTTCTCCCTTCTTGCAAGTCAATCTTTTCTTCCTTTTAGTCCTATACCAAAAGAACACTTCAATACCTAACTTCAGAGGCCAGGTAATTTTAAGGGCAGGAGAAAGTGAAAGGAAAATGTAGGGTAGGGAAACAGACAAAAAAGAGAACAATCCTGAGGAAGATTGAATCCAGCAGAAAAATCCAGCAGAAAATCCTGGTAACATGAAAAAACAGAACTGAGCAAACTTCCCTAGGGATCATGACATTGCTACTGTAGAGTATTGCACCTACAAAAAAATGTTAGAGCTCTTGTTCTTCTCTTCTCTTCTCTCTCTTCTCTTCTCTGCTCTTCTCCTCCTCCTCTCCCCCCATCCCCCTGTGTGTCTTCTCTCTCTCTCTTTCTCTCTCTCTCTCCTCCTCCTTAATGCTGCTCTGCAGCTTCCCCCACCAATAAAGACCCTTCGTACAAAAAAAAAAATGTTAGAAATTACAGAAAGGGAATTTAAAATATGGGTGGTAAAAACCATGAAGGAAACTTCTGAGAAAGTGGAAAAGGTAAAAAATAACCAATAGGAAATCCAAAAACAGAACCAAATAAAGGATGAATGCTATAAAGAATAAAAAAGGATATGGTGGAACTTAAGGAATTCAAGGCGTCAATCAGCCAGAAGTAACAATTAACCTAGTGGGGGCAAATCCATGAGAGTGACAGCAGACTTCTCAAATAAAACTTTTCAAAACTGAAGAAAGTAGTCATTTAACTTTAACCTTCTTAAACAAAACAATTGTCAGCCCAGAATTCAATGTCCTTCTAAGCTAAGCTTTAAAATTGACAGAGAAATGAATTTTTTTACTGATATGCTAACAGTGAGGAAATTTGCCACGAGACCAACTCTACGGGAAATACTTAGACCTATTCTCCACATGGATCATCCAAGGACCACCAGAAACTAAACAACCAGAAATTAAAGTTCAAAACTTAGCTTCCACAATGGCACAAAAGATAAAACTAAGCAATGGACTCTCACAAAATAAGATGACTGGGAATCAACCACACTTATAAATTCTCCCAATAAATGTTAATGGCTTGAATTCACCACTGAAGAGGCATAGGTTGGTTGATTGGATTTAAAAAAAGCACAAGTTGACCATATGTTGTCTCCAAGAAACACACCTATCCTTGAAAGACAAGTAAGACTCAGGGTGAAGGGAAGAAAAACAGTATTTCAGGCAAATGGAAATCAGAAGAAAAGGGGGCTCACCATTTTATTTTCAGGTACAAATGGATTTAAAGCAACAAAGTCAAAAAAGGCAGAGATAGACACTTCAGATTGGGTGAGGGAATAATACAACAAGAAGATATTTCAAGTCTAAATACTTATGCACCTAACTTAAATACTCTCAGGTTTATGAAACAGACCTTAATTGGTCTGAGCAATATGATCTCTTGTAACACCATCATAGTAGGGGATGTTAATACTCCCCTTCAGAGCTAGAGAGATCCTCTAAACAGAAACTAAACAAATATACAAGGGACTTAAATGAAACTCTATAATATTGGTGCTAAGTAGACATATACATAACAAACTCTTGCAAATCTAAGGAATATATATATATATATATATATATATATATATATATTCTCATGAGCCCATGGAACATTCCCCAAAATAAATAATATTCTAGGATATAAATCAAAACTCAACACAATCAAAAGAATTGAAATTATACCTTATATTTTCTCAGACCACAAGGAAATAAAGATGGAACTCAAGTCAAAAAAATTTTTCATCCCCACACAAAGGCATAGAAACTAAACAATCTTATGCTGAATGACAAGGAAGGGATAAAGGAGGAAATCATTAACTTCCCAGAATATAACAACAATGAAGACACAAGCTACTAAAACCTGTGGGACACTGAAAAAGCAGTCCTAAGAGGAAAATTTATTGCATTATATGTCTACATGAGACAAACAGAAAGAGAGCACATCAACAATCTAATGACTCATCATAAAGAAATGGAAAAGGAAGAGCAATCCAGTCCCAAGCCTAGCAGAAGATAAAAAATAAATAAGAAAACAAATGAAATTAGAAACAAAATTAAATCAGAAAACAAATGAAATTAAAAACAAAATATCATTCAGAAAATTAATCAAACAAAAAGTTGGTCCTTTGAAAAGAAAAATAAAATTGATAAAACTTTGGCCAGATTAATGAGAAATAGAAAAGTAACATCTTAAATAACCTAAATTAAAAAGGAAAAGAGGGAAATAACAACTGATACCATAGAGATACAAGAGATTATTTTTGACTATTAACAAAAACTCTTTGCCCAGAAATTTGACAATAGGGAGGAAATGGCCCAAAACCTGGAATCTTCCTATATTTTTTTATTTTTTTAATTGTTTGGGATTCTTGGAGGGTACAAAGAATGAGGTTACACTGATTGCATTTGTTAGATAAAGTCCCTCTTATAATTGTGTCCAGTCCCCAACAGGTGTGCCATACTTGGTGACCCCGTTATTTTATCTAACAAATGCAATCAGTGTAACCTAATTCTTTGTACTCTCAATGAATCCCAAATAATAGAAAAATAAATAAATAAATAAATAAATAACTCAGAAAAAACATTTGACAAAGTTCAGCATCCTTTTCTTATAAGAACACTTAAGAAAATTTGTGTAGATGGCACATTCCTTAACTTGATTGAAGCCATCTATGACAAACCCACAGCTAACATCATATGGAATGGAGTAAAACTGAAAGCTTTTCCACTCAGAAATGGAGCCAGAAAAGGATGTCCACTATCACCACCATTACTCAACATTGTTCTGGAAGTTCTAGCCAATGCAATCAGGTACCAGAAGAATATAAAGAGAATCCAAATGGGAGCAGAGGAAGCCAAACTCTCAGTTTTTTGCTGTTGATATGATCTTATGCTTAGAAGACCCTTCAGACTCAACCACAAAACTCCTGGAAGTGAGCAGGAAATACAGCAATGTCTCAGGTTATAAAATCAATGTCCAAAACCAGTAGCCTTTGTACATGCCTATAACAGCAGGTCGAGAAGCAAATCAAAGACACAATTTCCTTCACAGTACCTTCCAAGAAAATGAAATATTTTATTAGGAATACAACTAATAAAATAGGTGAAGGATCTTTACAAAGAGAATTATGAAACCCTAAGAAAAGAAATAGGGTTTCACCTCTTAGAAAAATTGTCCAGATGGATAAAAGATTTAAATCTAAGACCTGAAAAGATAAAAATCTTTGAAGAAAGTGTGGGAAAACTCATGAGGATGTGGAACTGGGGAAAGATTTTACAATGAAAACTTCAGGGGCCATCGCAACATCAGCAAAAGTAACTAAATAGGACTTAATTAACCTGAAAAGATTTGGCACAGCTAAGAACACAACAAGTAAAACAAAAAGACAACCTTTACAATTGGAAAAGATATTTGCAGGGTATGAACCTGACAAAGGGTTGATAACTAGAACTTACAAGAACTCAAATTAATCTACAACAAATAGTATAGCAAATAATCCCATCTACTACTAAACAAGAGATATAAACAGAACCTTCTCAAAAGAAGACAGAGAATGACTAACAAACATTTAAATAAATGTTCATCACTCCTTATCATCAGAGAAATGCACATCAAAACCACCCTGAGATATCACTTAACCCCAGTGAGAATATCCCACATCATAATATCCCAAAGCTGCAGATGCTGGTATAGGTAAAGAGAGAAGGGAATACTTTTACATTGTTGATGGGACTGCAAACTAATACAATCTCTTTTATATGAAGTATGGAGAATCCTCAAAGAACTCAAATTAGATTTCCCATTTGATGCCACAATCCCACTACTAGGCATAATGATTATTTCATTGTATATTGCAAGGTAACAATAATGGAAATAAAATGCACAATAAATGTAATGCATTTGAATCATCCCCCCTCAAAATCATCCTCTCACAGTCTGTGAAAAAATTATTTTTCATGAAACTGGTGCCAGGTGCCAAAATGTTTGGGGAACACTGCTTTTTACCAACTTCTACTATTAGTGTTTGAATTCAGTCTTTGGACATCTTCTACTTCTTCTTCTTCTTCTTCTTTTTTTTAAATCTGTGCTTATTCCCCAGTGAATCTCATTTTACAATTCTTATATTGATTTCTCCATTTCAAATTGCAACTCCAGACTCATATGTTATAAACTTCTCAACATTAATATATCCAAAATTGACTTTCTGATTGCCACCCACTGCTTGTATAATCCTTCTCCTGCCCTCATTTTTTTCTTTAGAATAAAAGATAGCTCTATTCTTCTCATTCTTGACTTATTATCTTAGAAAGAAAATTTCTATATTTTTTCTTAACATCCATTCAATTCATCAGCAAGGCTCCTTATAATCTCCTTAAAATATAGCCAGAATTTAATCCCTTCTCAATGTAGGTATCAGCATCTCTTTCCCTTTCTTTTCTTTATCCTTTATTTTTTGAGACAATCTTACCTTGTCACCCTTGGTAGAGTGCCACGGTGTCATAGCTCACAGCAACGTCAAACTCTTGGACTCAAGTGATCCTCTTTCTTCAGCCTCCGAAGTAGCTGGGACTACAGGCACCCACAACAATGCACAGCTATATTTTTAGAGACAGAGTCTCAGACTTTCTCAGGCTGATCTCAAACGCCTTATCTCAGGAAATCCACTGGCCTCGGCCTCACAGAGTGCTGGGATTACAGGCTTCAGCCACCACACCCAGCCTTGTCTATGGCAATGGTTTTCCAATTGGCTTCTATATTGCATGTTCTCCTTGGGTCTGTTTTCTTTACATATGTTCAAATGTTGTTATTAATGCATAAATTTAATCATTTCAGTCCATTACTTATATTACTCCAGGGGCTACACATAACCCACAAGAGCTCCTACAACTTCTCTGACATCAATTCATCACTTTCTTTTGTATCTCCAGTTTTACTCTAATGCTCCAAGGGTTCTCAATCTGAAGCCTATGCTCTGGCCATCCCAAAATGTAGTGCCCTTTCCTTTGATGTCCTTAGGGCTAATTTCTCAATTTCTGGACCACTGAAAAATAATTGTGTACTTGGTCTGATTATAACCTAAGTTCATTGACAGAAGAGGCTTTTTCTGTTTTTTCCATTACAGTTAACTCAACTTGACTGGTATCACATAATTAAATTATAGAAGAAATGAATAAATCTAAAGTGCAAATTATTTTCTATTCAGTAACACTTCAGTTGCACAACAACAGTCAAAGTATGTTATATCTAGATAGGCACCTTTATATATGGATGGAAGTTTTCTAGAACAATGCATAAGAAAATGTTAAGACCATTTACCAGTCAGCAGAATGGCCAGAAGTAAAATAGAAATAATTTTGCTTTATAGTAACAAAATACAAACTAAACTAAGTTAAATAGAAAGAGAAGTGTTACTCCCATTAACACACAGATCTGGGGCGGCGCCTGTGGTTCAGTGGGTAGGGCGCCAGCCCCATATACCAAGGGTGGCGGGTTCAAACCCAGGCCCGGTCAAACTGCAACAAAAAAATAGCTGGGCGTTGTGGCAGGCACCTGTAATCCCAGCTACTCGGGAGGCTGAGGCAGGAGAATTGCCTGAGCCCAGGAGTTGGAGGTTTCTGTGAGCTGTGTGACGCCATGGCACTCTACCAAGGGCGATAAAGTTAGATTCTGTCTCTACAAAAAAAAAAGAAAGAAACAAACACAGAGATCTATCAGTAGAAAAGGCGAGTGCAGTATTAGCACCAAGGATGTCTAAAACCATACATACTGAAATGAACCCAGGATTCTCTTCTCTGCCTTAAAAAAAAACAAAACTGGTTCTTTTTCATATATTAACATAATTATATCAAATTAACTTTATCCACTCAGCATGGTAAAATTATCATAAAAATATCTAGATTTACTTTCTTACAGACTTATGGCCACTGGCTGAAGACATACAAAATACAAAGTTTGAGACCATGTACTCAGCCCCTGACATAGTCATTGTAATCAAGAAAGCTACATCTGACTTTATTTGTATGCCTGAAAATATGCCCTCACTGTAAAGGTTTGTTACCAAAAAATGAATAAGAGTGTTGAGCAGTTGAGAAAATTTTATAAATACACCCACACATATATGTATGTATACACAAACTAAAGATGTATGAGAGGAGAAAAATGTAAGCCTTTGCATACTATTTTAGAGTTTCCCATATGTCCATATACCTCCATAAAAAAAACACAGCATAAAATAGGTGTTTGCAGAAATTGATAAAAATTTGCCATGCAAAATAAGCAGGATATGAACTCAATTTCATTGCTGGCCTTGATTATATAAAATTCTTTATGAAATGGCAAAACTAAATGAATTCCCTGGGCACTTCTATCTTGGACTTATTTATTGGTCTCAAACAATTGGTTGATAACTGCAACTTGTCTTCCACTGCCTATTTCCCTCCACTTCCTTAGGAATCAAATAGGGCTTATTCACATAGCCTCTCCACCAGGTCTAAATGTGTTTCCTATGAATGTGATGACTTATGAACTAAAAATACAAGTTGTACAATAAAACAGGAGAAAACTCTTATTTGGAGAACATGATAATGAGATATATAGCAAACACTGTGAAGGGTCCTCCCAAGAAATGGAAAATATTCATTTCCATTACTCCATAATTCTACTCTCTGGTAAACTCTTAAATTGAAAGTTTTTTTTAGCTCCTAGATTCTCTTTCTGGAAGTTTCTTCCGTTTCCATGATCTTTCTTGATTAAAATAAATGTGAGAACTGGTGAATATGCTCATCTTGGGAGATGCACAGTTCTCTAAGTCCAGTTTCAATTGAGAATTATCAAAGTCCCAAGGGTTATTTTATATATTAAATGATCGACGACATTTTACCAATACCATTGACTTCAAGTCTTATATTTCTAGTCTGTCTTTCTTCTAGTCAATCAGTGTGTCGGTAGTCATACCCAAATGGCTTTAGAGATGCCTGTCTCAAACCTGCCACATTTCTTTGCTTTCTTTTGTTTTCTCACTCTTATATTCCCCATCTCCTGCTTCGAGATTTCAGGCTTAATAAAAACACCCTAAATTGCTTTCTTTTTCTGCTCTGCATTGACTAAGTCTATTTGGCCTTTATTGCTCAAGTACAGTAATTTCTAGAAATATTTTCCTTTTGAGCAAGCATCTAAATTTAAGGGTCTCTCTGTTTCTTTCTATCTTTGCTTTTGCAGCCTGGCTAATACTTCCTTAATACTAGTACTAGTACTTTGCTGAATATAGTCCAAAGTATTCAACACAAAATACACATTGCCACCCATGTTACATAGGCAACAATACTAGTTTTGATTGGGTATAATGTGGATTGCCATCTTTCGAGACTCTTAAGTTTTCTACTGCTTTCACCAATTTCTACACCAATGCCACATATTAAAAAAATAATAAGGCAAAAACACTTAACTTCAAGTTGGCAAGCACAGGATAAGCTATTCTGCAAGAACACATAAACTTTAAAATCTTAGTAGCTTAACATTAAAAAAGACTTTTTCTGGGCAGCGCCTGTGGCTCATCGAGTAGGGTGCTGGCCCCATATACCAAAGGTGGTGGGTTCAAACCTGGCCTTGGCCAAACTGCAAAAAACAGAAAAATAGCTGGGCGTTGTGGCGGGCGCCTGTAGTCCCAGCTACTCAGGAGGCTGAGGCAAGAGAATTGCCTAAGCCCAGGAGTTGGAGGTTGCTGTGAGCTATGTGACGCCACAGCACTCTACCAAGGGTAACAAAGTGAGACTCTGTCTCTACAAAAAAAAAAAAGACTTTTTCTTTCTCTCACCTCGTGGTTTAGTGTGAGTCAGAAGGCTTCTTTCAGCTCATTGTTATTTAATCTACAATATGAAAGCTCCATGTTAAAATACCAACATCATAATTCAAATAACTAGAAAAAAATAGTTCTTCATTTATTATATAATAAGAAAAAAACCCGTATAGCCAACCCAATTCTTTGTAGTTAAAAAAAAAAAAAAAAAAGCCAGAGGCATCACTCTACCAGACTTTTAGTTTATATTACAATTCACAGTGATCAAAATAGCATGGTATTGGCACAAAAATAGACACATTTTGACATATAGGACAGAGTAGAAAACCAAGAGATGAAACCAGTCTCTACTTGCCATCTGATCTTTGATAAACCCAACAAAAGCATATGGTGGGAAAAAGAATCTCTGTTCACTAATGGTTCTGGGAGAACTCGATAACCACATGTAAAAAACTGAAATTAGACCTGTACCTTTCTCCACCCACAAAAATTGACTCAAGATGGTTAAAATATTTAAATCTAATATATGAAGTGCTAAAAATTTTAGAAGAAAGTGTGGGAATAACTCTTGATGATCTTGGACTGGGGAAAATATTTATGATGAAGACTTTGGCAACTGCAACAACAAAAATAAACAAATGAAATTTAATTAAACTGAAAAGTTTCTGCACAGCTAAGGAAACAATTAGAGTAAATAGATAAACTTCAGAATGGGAAAAAATATGTGCATGTTATGAATTTGACAAAAGCTTGAAAACTAGAATCTCTATAGATCTCAAATTGATCAACAAAAAAAAAAGCAAGCAATCCCATCTATCACTAGGCAAGAGACATGAACAGAACTTTCTATGAGGAAGACAGATGAATGGCTAACAAACATATGAAAATATGCTCATTGCCCCTAATCATCAGAGAAATTAAAATCAAAACAACCTTGAGATATCACTAGGCATCAGTAAGAATAGCCCACATCACAAATTCGCAAAGTTGCAGATGCTGGTGTGGATGTGGAGAGTACAGAATACTTTTCCATTGTTGATGGAACATTGGTCAGACTGAAAATAATATAGCATCTTTGGAAAGAAGTATGGAGAATCCTCAAAAAACTCAATTAGACCTCCCATTTGATCCTGAAATCTTATTACTAGGCATACACTGAGAAGAAAAAAAATTATTTTATCATAAGAACATTTGCACTAGACTGTTTATTGCAGCTCAATTTACAATTGCCAAGATGTAGAAACAACCTAAATGCCAACAACCCATGAAACAGATTAACAAGATATGATAGATGTACACTATGGAATACTATTCACCCATTAAAATATGGAAACTTTACATCTTTTATATTAACCTGGATGGAGTTGAAACACATTCTTCTTAGTAAAGTATCACAAGAATGGAAATGTAATTATCCAATGTACTCAACACTAATATGAAGCCAGTAGATGATCTAATAAGACCACATAAGAGAAAAACTCAATTGGGGGCAGGGGGAAAAAGGAAGGGGGAGGATATTTGATGTACTTCCACTTAATGGGCACAATGCAAGGGTATATGCCATTCTTTTGGGGTGTGGGACCCAACTACAATAGGGAGTCTACCTAACAAATGCAAATATTATCACCTAGTTGTTTGTACCCTCACATTAACCTGAAATTTAAAATATATATGAACCATGGTCACCATGGTAGAGATAAGCAAGATGCAGCAAGATAAAGGGGGTACATTAGTTTTTCAGTTCTTCTGTGTAGAAATGATATTCTTCATTTTTTGCTTATATTTCCTTTACCAGAACTATTCTAATGGCCCTTATAAAGAAAAATAAGAATATTTGACTTTTAAATAATTTATTTCATATCTCTCATACTAATACATTTTCTAGAAAAGTTCAACTCTACTCCTTCCTATGCATTTTCACATTCTTATTTTTAAATTTTACAGGAGCAATTCTACTGTCAATGTTGATGTAAAACAACATTCTCTCTCTAATCTTAACTCCTTTTTCAGTAGTTCCTTTCTACATTGGTGCTATGAGCATAGAAAGGAAACAAAAATTGTGACTCATTTCCTATTCTTATCCACATTTTGTTCTAGAGATAGCAGTTACAGCCAAAGCTGTCCTCTCCAGTTTCATTCCTATTCATTTGTGTGCTCCTCCCAGTTAAACCTTTGCGGAATCATCTGTGATGCCAGGAGTGATCATGAGATTTTACCTGAGAAGAGTCCTAAATATGAGCTCACTAAATCTGTTAACAATGAAACCGAATAAACCTTTCAATGCCTGTTTCTAAGTCTTAATATCATCTTCCTTAAAAGGAGAATAATGATTTCAGTAAAAAGATTACTGTGAGTTTAAGAAAAGTAATATATATATATGTGCTATGTATTAGGTAGAATATTGTATAAGAGACAATGTTTAAAATAAATGATACTATTAAACATAAGTTGTTTAGTTGGCCACTAAAAGACCACATTAAAATCATTGCCTGCATACCCCTAGATGGCCGCCCTATGTTTTCATGTTTCATTGACATATAATTTACATTCCACAAAATTTACCATTTTAGGCATATAATTTAGTTTATTTTTACATATTTATTGAGTTGTGTGGCTATCACCACTATCTAATTTTAGAACATTTTCATCCCCCCTAAAAGAAATCCCATACTCAATAGTAGTTGTCTCCCCTTCCTGGCAACTGCTAATGTACTTAATGTACTTTATGTCTTTATAGCTTTGGATATTCTGACAGTTCATATAAAGAGAATCATACACTATGTGCTTTTTGTGACTAGTTTCTTTCACTTGGCATTGTTTTTAAGGTCAGTCTGTGTTGAACTACATATTACTCTTAACTACTAGTGAGAGGTACCAGAAGCAACAGCATATCATTCTATGAATCAGAAAACAAAAATTTCCCTTAAGTCTACATAACTTTTTCTGTGTCTTCTAACTCATCTCACTTACCAAATTTCTTCTACATGAATCATAGGTTCCTAAGTCATTCTTTCTGTGGAATTGGAAATGGGTCAACTTTTGGGTACTGTATAATCACCACCAGGGTAGAATGAAGCTAACATATTCTGACATCTCCCACTCTGAACTTAAAAATTCAATTTATATTTCTTATTTTTATTAATTTTTAATTAAAATCATAATTGTACACATTTATGGGGTGTGATGATTTGACCACACATCATATCAAATGTGATAATTAGATATACAATGTGAATGTTTAAATCAAGTTGATTTATATCACCATCACCTTACTTCTTTATTTTTTGTGATAAGACATTTAAAATTTACTCTTTGTTGTTTGGAAATACACCCTTGCGTTGTGCACTTTCGGTACAATTTTTGATCATTTACATTTGAATTTATTTTTTATAATTTTAGGAGATTTCAGGAAGAAATTAATATTTTCTATTTTATAAATTAGTATAAGAAAATAATAAATAGTTATAGAAATAGGAGGTTAGTAATGTACACAAAGCCTGTATACTTAAAGTTATAATTTTATAATGTTTAAAGACATAAATAAAGCTATCTTATTTTTTCTGTCATCTAGATAAGATTTTCCATCAACCTACATATAGAGCAGAAGAGTTAGCTTTCCTTTGCCAATTCTATCTTGTTTACCACCAAGAAGTTCAAAGAAAGTACCTGTTGGATTCAGGCTGAAAATATATTACCTAGTTGCTATGAAATGCTGCTTTTTTAAATGAGTTTATTCTTCTTTCAGGATATCTACAAATTTTTGGAGTTCAAGTTAATTTATTTCCTTTTCTTCTGTGGCTCTCATTATTTAACTAGTGCTTTGCCACTCTTTTATTTAAATCATTGCTTTTTTTACTGGGTATATAATATGCAATAATTTAATATTCAACATATATCTTAATAATTTAAAGATATGAAATAATTTATTAATATTCTGTCATAGTATGCATTTAAAATATCTTAAGTATCTTAAAAATTTAAAGATATGAAATAATTTATTAATATTCTGTCATAGTATGCATTTTTTATTTTAATAAAATTTAATGAATATTGCTTAGAAATGTAATATGCACTAAAACAGAAATATTTGTCATTTGACTTAATGACATTTTTGTACATTTGAATGGACACCTTCTTCTCCCCAAATCTCAGAAGCCATAAGAGCAATTTCAGATGAAACAAAATATAAATACAAAGAAAGAGTAACTTAGATTCATTTTCTTTATATAATTATTGAAAAACAAGTTTAGCTCATGTAAAGGCCCACACTCACCTTGAACTAGATGTAACCTTTCAAAGAGGTGGGGTTTGTTCCCCTATTGCTAGAAACAGGTAGAAGCATGCATTCTAGTTTCAGTAAGACACACAACTGGGAACAATTTGAAACACCATGTGTAAGGCAATTTCTGAGATACTTATAAGTTAAACCCAAACCTGGACGTACTATAACTGCTATGGGAAAAGTCTGATCTTTTAAAATTTTCTCTAAAATGAAACTCACAATTATTTCAACTTAAATCATTTTTTAGAAGCCATGGGGCTATTTTTCTGTAACTTTCAAGAGTAATTTTTACATTTCAATGCCTGAAATAATCAATTACTAATAGTAAAGGCTGTGCGGATGAAGTATTCCTTAATATAACAACATTTTTCAAATGTTAAGCTCCACATTCAAGATCTGTGAAGTCATTTGATGATAATGAGTAAGAAAAAAAAGATTTGAATGGACATATCTAAATTCATTCTTTTCTTGTGTCAGCTGAACACTAAAGGGAAGCAGGAGGCATTCACTGAATAACGCATCAATAAGAAATGCCTTGGAGAATTTGTGGGATCTTGTTTCATTAAGTTAGATTTTGAAGGAATTGTTTGTAGGTAGCCACTCGTAAGTACTGCAACTAGAATATGAGCCAAATCAATTTCAGTATGTTGAGAGTTCCGTTTTTGTTGCTTTTCTCTAATTAGTCCATGAAGCACTGCAGAATATGTACATATATTTAACATACATTTATCAAAAGTTACTATGTTTAAGCACTCTGGAAAGGTAACTTTCATTGCATAGTAAGAAAACAGGCATAGTCTCCTTTTACACAAAGCAAAGTATGCAATGTGATATATCTATGTATTTAATACATACAAGACCTGTTATAAAATTAAAAGCAAAAAGAAAGAGATTAGAGATCCTTTCTGAATGGATAGTGATTGTTCAGAAGACTTATAGAGATATGAAATATCGAATAAGGACTCTTGAAGGAATTGGCTTGGGTGAATATTTTATGAGGAGGACTCCCCAGGCAATTGAAACAGTATCAAAAATACACTACTGGGACCTGATCAAACTAAAAAGCTTCTGTATAGCCAAGAACATAGTAAGTACAGCGAGCAGACAGCCCTCAGAATGGGAGAAAATATTTGCAAGTTATGCCTCTGAATTAGCAAGAAAAGAACAAGTGATCCCATCTCAGGGTGGGCAAAGGACTTGAAGAGAAACTTCTCTAAAGAAGACAGGCACACGGCCTACAGACACATGAAAAAATGCTCACCTCCTTAATCATCAGAGAAATGCAAATCAAAACTACTTTGAGATATCACCTAACTTCAGTAAGATTAGCCCACATGACAAAATCCCAAAACCAGAGATGTTGGCGTTGATGTGGAGAAAAGGGAACACTTCTACACTGCTGGTGGGAATGCACACTAATACATTCCTTGTGGAAGGATGTTTGGAGAGTACTAGAGATCTAAAAATAAACCTGCCATTCGATCCTATATTTCCTTTACAAGGTATATACCCAGAAGACCAAAAATCACATTATAACAAAGACATCTGTACCAGAATGTTTATTGCAGCCCAATTCATAATTGCTATGTCATGGAAGAAGCCCAAGTGCCCATCGACCCACGAATGTATTAATAAATTGTGGTACATGTATAACATGGAATATTATGCAGCCTTAAAGAAAAATGGAGACTTTACCTCTTTCATGTTTACATGGATGGAGCTAGAACATATTCTTCTTAGCAAAGTATCTCAAGAATGGAAGGAAAAGTATTCAATGTACTCAGCCCTACTATGAAGCTAATTTAAAGGTTTCATATGAAGGCTATAACCCAACTATAGCACAAGAATATGAGAAGGGAGGGAAGGGGGGAGGTTGGGGTGGAGGGAGAGTATTGGTGGGGCCACACCTATGGTACATCTTAGAAGGGTACAGGCAAAACTTACTAAATGCAGAATACAAGTGTCTTCATACAATAACTAAGAAAATGCCATGAAGGGTATGCTAAACCGTTTGATGAAAACATTTAGGATTGCATATGAAACCAGCACATTGTACCTCTTGATTGCACTAATGTATGCAGCTATGATTTAATAAAAAAAAAAAAATCTCCGACTACTATGGAGCTGGAGGAAATAAATAAATAAAAATTCTTTAAAATAGTGTATTTTGAAGCCATTTGATAATAAATTATATGTATACATATATATTATTATATGTAATGAAAATATATATAAACTCAAAAAAAATTGAATAAGGGCTTGAATTTCTCTAGATAATATGTCCATGCCACAAAACCATTTTTTAGGAAAACATAACAGGGCATGGATGGAAGATAATAAAAAGTATATGTTAAAGAGTGCCATAAACAGTATACTAAAAGGAGGTCGTTATAAGGCTCATGAACAATTTTGAACAGAATTATTAAGAGTTCTCAAGAATAGCTTTGGGCATCTAATTTTTTAATATATGAAGAATTATCATTTAAGTAAAAGCTCTAAATTACATTTCTCAGATGTCATCCATATATTCTTTTCAAATGTATGTACTTGTTTTTAACCGATAAATAATACTAATGCATAATTACAGGATATAATGTGATGTTTTGATCCTTGTATACATTGTAGAAAGATTCAATCAATCTCATTAACATATTCGTCATCTCATCAATGTACCATTTTTTTGTAGATATAATGTTAAAAATCCCTACCCTTGGCAATTTTGAAATATTCAATACATTATTATTAACTGTGGTCACCATGTAGAACAAAATATTACCAAAACTTATTCTTCCAGTCTACATGAGACTTTGTGCCCTTTGGTCAACATCTTCCCTTTCTACAATCCTACCCTTTCCCTCAAACTTGTGGTAATTACCTTTCTACCCTCTCTTTCAATGAGACAACTTTTTAAATCCCATATACATATACATAGATCTCATATACATAAGATCACAAAGTATTTGTCTTTCTACACTCAGCCTATTTCATTTAACATTATGTTCTCCAGTTCCTTCCATGTTATCATGAATGACAGAATTTCCTTGTTTAAGGCTGTAGAGTATTCCATTGTGCACATATATTTTCTTTATCCATTTGTCTATTTATGGACACTTGCTTCTGTATCTTAGCTATGGTGAATAAAGATGGAATGAACATGAGAAAGGAGATAATATTGACATACCAATATCAATTCCTTTGTATGTATACCCAGAAGTGGGATTTTGGATCATCTGGTAATTTTAAGTATTTTGTGTAACCTATATACCACTTTCCAAAAGGTTTGTATTAATCTGTATTCTCACTAACAGATACAAAATTTCACTTTTTTCCATATCTTCACTTGTGGCCATTCATCCGTCTGATAGTAGCCATTCCAACAGATGTGAGATGATGTTTCATAATGGTTTTAGTTTACATTTCCCTAATGATTAGCAACGTTGAGCATTTTTCCCATGTATCTATTGGTCATTTATATATTTTCTGTTGTGAAATGACTATTTTACATCCTTTGCTTATCTTTTGTTGACTTATTTGTTTTCTTGCCTTTGAATTATCTGAGTTTCTTATATATCTTGGAAAATACCCCACCCCCTTGTAAAGATGGATGGATGTGCATATTTTCTCCCAGTCTGGGGGGTGTATCTTCACTCTGTTAATTGTTTCCTTTTCTATATGTAGGTCACTATGAAAGTTTTAAGATAGACTGTGTTATGGTCCATTATTTCACTTCCAAGAAACAGAATTCGTGACTTCTTTTCTAATTCATTCATGCATTAGACTTGATGCATTTAACTTGCTCAGTTTAGTAGTGTTTCTGGGAGGGTTTTGTTTGCTTCCATCTAGGCAGATTTTACATTTCTTAATTTTTGTGTATCTCAAAATTTTCACAATGACTCATGTATACAAACTTTGTAGCTTGAACCAATCCCATTTGTCTACTTTTGCTTTTGTTACTTATGCTTTTGGAGTCCTACCCAGGAAATCACTGCCTAGACCAGTGTTGTGGAATTCATTCTCATGTTGTGGAAAATAGAAATATTGATTTCATGCCAATTGTTCTAATAAATTTGGCTCAGAAGCATCAATATGTGATAGTAATTGGAGTACAGTATTTTCCTTGTCTTCAAATAATTCTCCCATAACACAAATGAAATATTTTACACATTAATTTTCCTACTACCATCTCATTCAGAGACACAGTCTTTAAATTGCTTTCCTTCTCAAATATACATATTCATTATTCAGTCATTTACTTCTTTACTCATTAATCCCAAATAAATATTTATTGAGCATCTACAACATAGAAGCCACTGAGAAAGGGCAGATATGTAAGTTTAAAATTTGAGTCTTATAAGCATAGAGAATACATATATAAAATACATAGATGGCTTTCCAGTTTCAGGTCTTACATTTAATTCTTTCATTTATTTTGAGTTTATTTTCTTTTTTTCATTTTTTTTGTTTTGTTTTGTTTTGTTTTGTGATATAGGTTGCTCAGGCTAGAATGCAGTGGCATCATCATAGCTCACTGAAGCTTCAAACTCCTGGGTTCAAACAGTCCTCTGCCTCAGCATCCCAAGTAGGTGGAACTACAGGTCTGTGCCACCACAACTAACCTAAGTTGAATTTTGTATATGATATGATGTGAGTTGATTTTTATATATGATGTGAGATAAAGGTCTAGTATATTTTTCTGCATGTATATATCTAGTTTATTCAACACCATTTATTAAAACGACTGTCTTTTCCTCGTTACAAAATTTTGCAAATTATTTAATACAAAATATTCTCTATGCATTGGCTGCCTCTTTGTAAAATTTTATAATGAATATTTTGTACATAGAGGTACATTTAGCTACAGTTTCCCATTTTCTCTATGTTTGGTGACTTTAGGGGGAACTTTTGAGACAACCTGCATTACACATTGAAATTTTAAAAATATTTCTCAGTTTGTTGTTAATGTATAGAAATGCTACTCATTTTTGTATGCTGACTTTGTAACCTATAACTTTCCTGAATTTATCACTTCTAACAGGTTTTGTACGTGTGTGTGTGTGTGTGGTCTTTAGAGTTTCCTATATACAAGATTAAGTCATTAGCAAGCAGAGGTAATTTTACTTCTTCCTTTTCTAAATGGATGTTTTTATTTCTTTTTCTTACCTAATTGATCTGGCAGGAACATTCAGTCCCATGTTGAATGGAAGCAGTAAGAGTGGGCATCCTTGTCTTGTTCCTGATTTTAGAGGACTAGTTTACAACTTTTCACCATTATGTATGATGCTAGCTGTGGGCTTGTTGTACGTGGTCCTCATTGCAATTCTTTTATGTCTTCATACAATAACTAGGAGAATGCTATGAAGGCTATTTTAAACAGTTTGATGAAAATATTTCAGATTGTATGTGAAATTAGAACATTGTACCCCTTGATTGCACAAATGTACACAGTTATGATTTAATAATAAAAAAAAGAATAGAGTATGAATGTTTTTGCTACAACAAATAAGTAAACAAGGAGATGGTTATGTTAATCAGTTAGAATTCCACATTGTATATCAAACCGGCATATTGTACCCCATAAATGTATTAATGTACACAGTTATGATTTAATAAAGAATTTAAAAAAGGAAAGAAAATATTAAAAAAAATAAAAAATAAACGAAACTATTAATAAACCCTTCTAAAATATGATGTGTAACAACAGCCCTACAGTGTTTTTTCTTCTTTGTTTCTTACCTTTTATCCACCATCATCACTTGGCTTTTCTCTTCCTTGCTCTAAATTGATAAGGTGTTACATGGCTTTTTAATCTAAGTACATGAATACATCTATAGAATTAATGTCTTGGTGATATTTACCATGTTGCTAAGCTCATTACTCTTTTAAGTTATTTCATCCTTGATTCTTAAAGCATCATCTTCATAATTGTTTCTTTCATGTCTGGATATCCCTTTGACCTCTCTGTATAAAATCTGCTTTCACTGTTAGCATTGAAAGTGGATATTTTCCTTACTTGAATTCCTGGTACTTCCTACACATGTCCTTGGGTTTTTATTCATGCAAATCATCTGTGCCTATAACTGTTATGCTATTAACTCCAAAATTTACATCTAGCCAAGGACCTGACAAACATTCTACCTACCTTATGAAGAACTTTAATTATGTACCACATGAAAATTATATGTTTTTGCCTCTTGACAGTTCATTTCCAAGTGAAAGAGTAAGTCAATACTGCAGTTTATACCTAAAGGCTCTTGAGATAGACATTTGACTTTTGATCATCCATTATCTATTTCCTTTTGTGGAAGCATTATTTCCCCATAATTTTTATTTAGGTCTTACCATGTGGTAGGCCCCTTCTCGATGCTAATGACAGAGATGAAAACACAAGTGCTATTTGATAAGAACACAGGGTGACAATTATGGCTCATGGGACAAATCTGACAACAGTTCGTTTTTCTAACAAAACTTCATTGAACATAGCCACACTTATTCATTTGTATATTGCCTACGTATGCTTTTGTAGTATAATTTTAGTACTTGTAACAGAGATCATATGGCCCAAAGCCTAGAATACATACCCTCTGTCCCTCTACCAAAAAGGCTACAATACAGTTGAGATCCAGATACATTATTTTGTAGAAAATGCGTTGGAGATTCATCTGAGATTATTTAAATGAGAAAATCTAAGAGATTGTCCTTGGAGGACAGATGGAAAATGGAGACAGCCTGAATCATTACAGTGACAGTAGCAGTGAAAATGCACATATTTCAAAAATGTATGCTGAGTAAAGTTAACAGGATATGGTCATTTTGGTTATAATGGTGGGGTGGAGAGGTAGAAATTAAGCACACCTCAGGTTTCTCATTTTGGAGTTTAGGTAAAAGGGATGCCAACAACAAGGAAAACAAACACAGCAAACATAGTAAGATTTAGTAAGAATAAAAATAGGAAAGAACTATTACGCATGATTTATTCAAGTTTTATTCTTAAGAACATTGAAAAAAATCTCCTCCTAAAGGCGTTTTAAAAACTCCTAAAGAGTTTTTCAGTAGGTAAGGGTTTCTTGAGCTTTTTAATTGAAAAGAATTTTTAGTTACTAAATATATTAATCATACTCACTGGATTATTTTCCATTTTTGTATATGACAGATTTCAACTAACTCTGTATGATTGAAATTTACTATATAATTTTAATCATGATAAATAATGAGGAAACATAGGGGCTCTGTGTGAAAGAATGGAAAATAGACTTGAAATAATAACATCTGATGTTCATTTTAGATTTTGACACACGACTGTTGGCAAGAAAGTAGATCTTGGTCCCCTCACGTGAGAAAAGGTATCTAACAATAATATTACTAGCAGTGAAAACCATGAATATGGTTTGAAAACCATTAAATTTTATATGAATGTGAATTGTCTTTATTGTAACCAATGAAATTTATATAAATTATAACTGAAAGATATTAAAACTGTTGATTTTGAGAATCCATTTGCACAGATACATGTAAATACTCATATGTGAGCAAAATTTGAAATAAATCATAATTTTTCATCCTGAACTTCTAATGCATTTATGCATATTTATCCATTTGTTTATTTAAAAAATTACAAAGCATCCAAACGTGTCCTTCATTTCATGCTATTGATATAAGAGTAAACAAAACATTAAAAATCTTCCCTTTTTGGCTCAGTGCCTATGGCTCAAGCGGCTAAGGTGCCAGCCACGTATGCCTGAGCTGGCAGGTTCGAATCCAGCCTGGGCCTATCAAACAATGATGGCTGCAACCAAAAAATGGCTGGGCATTGCAGCGGGTGCCTGTAGTCCCAGCTCCTTGGGAGGCAGAGGCAGGAGACTCACTTAAGCCCAGGAATTGGAGGTTGCTGTGAGTTGTGATGCCACAGTACTCTATCCAGGGTGACAGCTTGAGGCTCTTTCTAAAAAAAAACAAAATCTTCCCACTTTTTGTGGATGGAGCTTAGACCTTACTTTAGGAAGATGAAATAAAATATATGTTATTTATATGGTAAATTTTTATCAATAAAAGTTATATGTTCTTCTTCATAATTAAATATTTAGGGGGCTAGGGAAGCTTGAAAACTCTATATAGTGTGAATGGGGAAATCTTTAAAAAGAAAGCAAAGAGATGACATTTGAGGAATTACTGGAAGAAGAAAACATATGAATAATAGAAGTAAGCACAAAAAGTTTGGAATAGGGAAATGACTGGAATATCTAAGGAACACCAAAAGAGCCAATGTAATTGGACGGCAATTAGTAAGGAACCAAGTTGAAGGATATGAAGTCAAAAAGATCTTATAAACTTTCTTTAAAACTATGGTTTTAGACTGAATGAGATGAGACATCACTGAAAAGTTTTTGAGCAGAGAAGTACTATGAACTAATTGACATTTAACTTGAAAACTCTACCTCTTGAATAGAAGAGGAGCTAGGCAGGGGAAAAGACAAATATCAATAAAATAAAGCTCAATAAAAATTTATGGTGTTTTGAAGCTAGGATGGCAATTGTAATATTAAGAAACATTCAGTTCTGGGTATATATTTGAGGAAGAACAAAAATGAGTTTCTGAATGAAGTACAGAGTAAGAAAAAAGGAGTTAAGTATAAATCCATGCTTGGATTTCCTATTTTTTAAGTGAAATAACAGGAGTTTATTCAGAAGTGTTAAATTTAAGATGATAATTAGACTTCCAATCAGTATATCAGGTGAGGTTGAGGCAGAGAAATAATTTGTGATATAAATGAATCGGAGCAGCAAAAGACTAGATAAAGAAGAAAATATCTTAAAGGATTGATCCTTCCATAATTAAGAGAGGTAAGGGAGGTAAGGAGAAATGAGGGGAAAAATGGAAAAGAATAAACTAATGAAAAGAAAGAAAATCAAGAAAGTGAAGTATCCTGAGAGCCAGAACGTGATAGTATTCTTAGGAAAATAAAGGGATTTCTTTCATCAAATAATGCTAATAAATCAAAAAAATTCTTTGATTGACAATTTTGCTATATAAAAGTTACTGGTCACTTTGATGAGAATACTTTTAGATTAATGGAGAAAAAAATCTGATAATAGTAGATTATGAGAAAAACTTTATGACAACAGAGCTATATAACACTATTGTGTTATGATAAAGAGAAGTAGATAATTAGGGAGAGATAGAAAAGGGAACAGACTAAAAAAGAGAATTTTTACGTTTTTTAAAGATGTTTTATTTAAGATGGAAGAAACAATATATGACTGAATTTATATTAGTGATAATCTTTTAGTAGAAAGAAGAAAAGAAATGATGCAGATGAAGCAGACAGAATTGTCAGAGCCATTGCATGGGTGTGTGGGAATGAGGCCCAGTACATAAAGAGAAGTTTTGTCTTTTTCCACAAGCTCTAACATTACCCATATTAAGTAGAAAAAAAAGCAGAATGTACAGATTCAGATAGAGATAAGTAATCAGATGTGGTGGGAACATTGTGGAAATTCTCTTCATATCACTGCAACTAAAAGAAAAGAAGAAGAGTTGGAAGCTGTGAAGGGTGAGAGTAGAGAAAAAAATGCACGAAGTAATTTCTCAGGAGAATCAGGGAAAGAATGGAGCAAGGGAAATACGGACCCCTGGAAACTGTTTTTAATGAATTTAAAGTGTGAGAAAAGGTAACAGAGTCACATGCTAATTTCTAAACATATTCAGTTAAACAATTGTGTGGCATAGGCAAAGAGTTGGATTTAAGCAGGATTAAGGTTGTCCACATGAGTATAAAATAATGAGTCAAGAATTCATGGCATTTACTAGCAGGTGATCATAGTGGTTATCTGCCTAAGGAATTGAAACTGTATAAGAAGAAATGTGAAAAAATGCAGGGGTATAATTGAAAGTAAAATGTGAGGAATAAATAATTGTAAGTTTACCAAAGACATGAGTTTTAACTCTAATATAAAAATTAGAAGTTATTATTTTTGTCTTTACTCTGAGAAAATAGTGAAAAAACTTAAAACCAATGACTTTTCTTAGATCCATCAAAGAACTGAGGTTGTTGGTTGGATGTGTTGGCTCATGCCTATTACCCTATCAATCTGTAAAGTTGAGGCAGGTGGATTGTTAGCTGAGGAACTGGAGACCAGCCTGAGCAAGGGAAAGACACTGACACTGTCTCTAATAAAAATAAAAAAATCTAGCCAAGCCTTGAGGTGGGCACCAAAAGTCCCAACTACTCAGGAGGCTGAGGCAAGAGGATCACTTGAGCCCAAGAGACTCTGAACATTCTGATGAGATAAAACTATCATCACAACAAAACTAAGATGTGGCACAGATACTGGAAGTAGAAGACAGAGAACTAAAAAGTAACTTGATAAATACTTTCAGGAAATCTTATAAAAAGGCAGACAACATGAAAGAACAAATAGATAATGTAAGCAGAGAAATGGAAAGTCTAAGACAGAGTCAAAGGGAAATGCTAGGCAAAAAGCACAATGACATCATAAAAGAAATAAAGAACACCTTTAATGAGTTAGTCAGTAAATCTGATACATTTAAATGTGAGAACAAATATTGGTCAATAGAACCACTCTCAAATTGAAAAGTAAAGAGGAAAAAAAAGAAACACATCCAGAACAGATGACTATGGAACTGTGAGACAATTTCAAAAGATGTAATGTATTCATAATTGAATGTCAGAAGGAGAAGAAAGAAACAATAAAGAAAAAATATTTACAGCAATGACAAAGAACTTTTCAAGAAAAAATGAAAGACCAGAAACACAAATCCAGGAAGTAAGAGATGATCAATTTAGATAAATATCAAAAAACCCCAAGCAAAGAATAAAGCTCATACTCATACACACATCCACTCACAAATACACATTAAAAACTCAAACTGCAGAAATCCAAAGACAAAAATGACAGAGTAAAAATGAAGCCATACCTATAGAAGAATAAAGATAAAAATTACAACACGTATTTCCAAAGAAAACATACAAGAAAAGAACAGTGATGTAGCTCATACTACTTAATAACAAAAGCACAAATGACTTAATATAAAAATGGGCAAAGGAACTGGATAAACATTTTTCCAAAAGCCATGCAAATGGCCAATATTTAATATGAAAAAGTGCTAAATACCACTGACCTTTAGGGAAATCAAAGGAATACCACATGAGACCGAACCTCATATCTGTTAGGATGGCAATTATCTAAACATACAATGATAACAAGTGTTGGTTTAGATGTGGAGAAAAGGAACCCTTATACTTTGTTGTAGGAATGTAAACTGGTACAGGCATAATGGAAATCAGAATGAAGACTTCTCCGAAAATTAAATTAGGACCATCATCTCACTCATATGTGGAAGCTATAATATTCAAACTCATAGAAAAAGAGAGTTGAAGAGTTATTACCAGAAGTCAGGGTGTGGAAACAGGGAGATGCTGGCCAAATGGTACAAACTGACAGTTGTAAAATGAATAAGTTCTGAACGGTTAATGTATAGTATGACTATTAAAATTAATGAAATGTATACTTAAAATTTTCTATGAGAGTAGATCTCAAGTATTCTCACCACAGTTAATAAAAGGTAACTATATAAGATGGTATATATATTAATTAGTCTCATTTTGGTAATTGTTTTACAATGCATACATATATCAAAATACCACATTGCACATCATGAATATTACATTTCAACAAATCTGTAAAGAGAATATATTACCTTCTGATAAATGGTATGAGTTTAAAATAAAATAGTTAAGTAAAGTATATATTGTTAAAAGAGAAAACCCATGGGCAGCGCCAGTGGCTCAACGGAGTAGGGTGCCAGCCCCATACACCAGAGGTGGTGGGTGCAAAACCAGCCCTGGCCAAAAACTGTTTAAAAAAAAAAAAAGGAGAGGGAAACCCCACAAAGACAGAATTTTCTGTCCACTGAAATTACCCTTCAAAAGTGAAGGAGAAACTAAAACTTTCTCAGATAAAAACTGACGGGCCTCATCACTTGCACACTTTTACTGCAAAAAAATGTTAAAGTACTTTCTTTTTTTTTTTCTATTAGATTATTTTCTCAAAGAAGAAGATAATCAATATAGGCCCAAAACTTGCATAGAAAATAGAATAAATAGTATTAGAGATGGAATAAGTGATAGTAAAACAAAAATTTTTTATTGAACTGAAAGAAAATTATTTAAAACAATAGTAGTAACAATGTATTAGGTGAAGATAGCACATGGGTGATGACAGCAATGTCATGTCACAAAAGATGAGATAGAAGAATTGGAAATATATATGAATCAGAATAGTTTTATTTTTAAATGGACCTAAATTAGTTGAAAATATATAGTATAAATTATATTGGAACCACTAAAGTATTTATAAAAGAAGTGCAATTGATACATTAAAAGAGAAGATAGCATGGAATCAGATAATAATTAAACCAGGAGAAAGCAAAAAATTAACATATAAACACAAGCTTTTGCTTTAGAAACACAAACAGTTAATATTACTTCAAATATATCAGCAATCACTTTAATTGTAAATAATATAAATATTCCAATTAAATAATAGATATCTCCAGATTTATCATGAATACAAGACTCAACTATAAGTTTTCTATCACAACCCTGCTTTTAACATACAGACTCAGAAAGGCTGAAAGTAAAAAGATGAAAAATGGTATAGCAAGTTAACACTAATGAAAGAAAACAAGCTTGAGTAGCTGTATTAATTTTAAATAAAGTAGACTAGAAAAACAATGATACAGGGCCTGTGGCTCATCGAGTAGGCGCCGGCCCCATATACCGAAGGTGGCAGGTTCAAACCTGGCCTCGGCTGAATTGCAAAACAGAAAAATAGCCGGGCGTCGTGTAGTCCCAGCTACTCAGGAGGCTGAGGCAAGAGAATCGTCTAAGCCCAGGAGTTGGAGGTTGCTACGAGCTGTGTGATGCCACGGCACTCTACCAAGGGTGATAAAGTGAGACTCTGTCTCTTCAAAAGAAAAACAATGATACAGCACTACAATGATGAAGGTATTATTCTACAAGAAGACATAGTAATCAAAACTCTAGATGCCCAACATCAAAACACCTGAGGGAAAAGTCTATACAGCTAATAAAAAGAAATAGATAAATCCACAACTGTAATTGGATGCTTCAATACTTTCTGGTCAGTAGTAGATAGACCAAGAAAAATTAAATATATGTATCATTATGATCAAGTAAAAATCTACTTGATCTAATTAGCATTTGTAGGATACTCTATCCAACAACAATTATAGATATATGTTTCTTTCTTTCTTTTTTTTTTTTTAAGACAGAGTCTCACTTGTTCACCCTTAGTAGAATGTTGTGGCATCTTAGCTCACAGTAACCTCAAACTCTTGGGGTTAAGAGATCCTTTTGCTCAGTTTCCCAAGTAGCTGAGACTACAGGTGCCCACCACAATGCCTGGATAATTTTTAGACACTGAATCTTGCTTTAATTCAGACTGATCTCAAACTCATGAGCTCAGGCAATCCACCCTCCTAAGCCTCCCAGAGAGCTAGGATTATAGGCGTTACCCACTGCGCCCAGCCAGATATATGATTCTTATGCTCACATGGACCATTTACCAAAGTAGACCACATTCTGGATCATAAAACACACATTCACAAAAAAATAGAAATTATATAAAGTATGCTTTTGACCACATTTAACTGAAGATCAATAATACAAAGATAGTTGGGAAATTCCCAGATATTTGGAAATTAAACAACACACTTCTGGAAAAAAAGTACTAAAGAGATCATCACAAAACAAAATTTAAAATGTTCTTAACTAAATAAAATGGAAAGCAACTTATCAAAATAGATGCAGTAGTGAAAATAATGCTAAGAGGGAATTGTATACTACTACATCTATGCATTAGGAAAAATAAAAGATCTAGAATCAATAACAAAACATTTACCCTAGAAAACTAAAGAAATAAGAACATTTTGAAACTAAAGTATACAGAAGAAAACAAATGATAAAAATTAGAACAGAAAAAGGGAGTTTTAAAACAAGAAAACACTGGTGAATAATCAAAATAATCATTGAAATCAAAAGTTGGGTATTTTAGAACAATATAATTCATAAATTTTCTGTGAAGATAACAAATAAAGCAGAGAGAAGACACAAATTAGCAACATTAAAATCAAATAGACCTTATAACTACTAATCCCACTGACAATAAAAGGAAAAGAGAGTACTATGGAAAACTCAATGCCCAGTATTTGATTACTCAGATAAAATGTAACCATTCTTTAAGAGAGAGAAATTACCAAAAGTCCCACAAAGAGAAACAAACTTGGATAATCCAATACCTACCTAGTAAAGAAATTAAGTGAACAATTAACAATCTTCCAAAAAAGAAAGCATAACACCTAAATGGTTTCATGATAAATTCTATAAAACACCTAAAGAAGAAATTTTACCTTTCTTCTTTAAAGAGCTTTGTCTAACTCATTCAATGAAGTTATATTTTAGTATCCAAACCAGATAAAGACATTATAAGAAGAAAAACTACAAATCAATATTTCTCATGCTTATAGATGAAACATTTTGTACAAAATATTAGCAAACTGGATTCATTAGAGTATAAGAAGAATTATACACTACATTACACAATGACATGAAATTTATTCAGACATTGAAACCTCATTCATCATTTGGAAATCAAATCATGTAACCCACGCAATCAATAGAGTAAAGAAGAAAAATCATATGATCATATAAATTGATACAAAAACACATTGGCAAAATTCAACAATTTTTAATGATAGAACGATGTCCAATAATAAGAAGAAATGAACCATCTAAAGAACATAAGGATGTGGTCAATTCTTAAATACAGATATTTAGGTGAAAGAAACAAGTGTCTAGTTGCTATGATTGGAAGCTAGTCCTGTG
>CAUYRH010123922.1:0-28175 GCA_963574655.1 Perodicticus potto
CAACAGGCTAAGGCGCCAGCCACGTACACCTGGGCTGGCAGGTTCGAATCCAGCCTGGGCCCGCCAAACAACAATGACAGCTGCAACCAAAAAATGGCCGGGCGTTGTGGCGGGCACCTGTAGTCCCAGCTACTTGGGAGGCAGAGGCAGGAGACTAGCTCGAGCCCAGGAATTGGAGGTTGCTATGAGCTGTGATGCCATGGCACTCTATCCAGGGTGACAGCTTGAGGCTCTGTCTCAAAAAAGAAAAAGAAAATCTGCTCAGGTGATTCTGATGTGCAGCCCAGGCCTGAGGACCACGGCATCAGACAGACTCTGTCTACCTCCCAAGACAGAACGAGGGCCAGCAAGAGAAGTAGGTGAATGCAGTCACAGAAGTACTGGCCTGGTTGACAAGACTCAGACCCTAGTCCTGATTCTGCCATTAATTTTTTTTGTAACTTAAGGCAAGTAACCTCCCCTCTCTGAGCCTCCATCTCCTTATCTTGGAAAGCGAAGGGGATATTTCCTTCTCAAGGTACTTCCAGCCTTTACAACCTGATTGTGTTCAATAAAGGAGTGATGGCTGGGAGATGAGACCTGCAACCCAGGGAAATGGGTCAAGGCCAAAGCCAGATGCCATGCTGACCTCCAGATGGGAGTGTCAATTTCATGAAAGAAAGGCCTTTCTGATAACCAGACTGTTTGGAATGGGAGGGGTTGTTGGGGGGACCTTGAGTTCTCTGACATCAGGAGAAAATTAGGTGTCCTGTAAAGTGTGGCAGCATCTTCTATGTTTGGGGGAGGAACCATTCAGAAACCATGAAAATATTTTTAGATCTCTCTATCTGGGACTGGACAGAGGAAAGGGTGGGAGACCATAGGATGTGGTGATGGGGTAGAGATGCCTCAAGTGCTCCTTGGAGCTGGTGGCTGTCCTGGGTATTGACCAGACGTAGCCTCCTAGGCCCCTGAAGAGGCTGAGCAGCCTCCAGGCCCCCCCACCTCCGGCTTTCTCAGCGTCATTTCTCGTGTATCCTGCTCCAAGCACCCCGAGGCATCTGTATGAGGATCAAGCAGCCCCCAGAGATGGGAAGTTAAGAAGTGCCCAGCCCAGACTTTGATGAAAGAAGTCAGGGTGGCTGGGAGGACAGAAGTACTGAGTGGGGCAGACGGCAGCGACTGTCCTGGATCGCTGAATGTGACAACTGACTGAGGTTTTATGCATCTTCTGGCAGCCTCTTCCTTTGAAAGATGAGGGACTCAAGGCCCAGATGGATGAAGTGACTTACTTAATTCATCTAGTACTTGGTAAAACTGAGACCAGCTATTAATATTAATAATTACTAGTACCAGCTAATGTGTTACTGAGCATTTCCTATGTGTACACTCTGCTTTCCGTGCTTTACAGGGGTTATTTTATTTGATCTATATAATCAGCACGTGAGGTCAGAACCATTATCCCCGATTTAGAGATGAGGAAACTAAGGCTGGTGGAGTTTAAGTAGCTGGCACACCATCACATAGCTGAAGACAGGCAGAGCCAGGATGCAGATGCAGGGCTGTCTGAGTTCAGAGCCTGCATGCATGGCCACCATTCTTTAAGGAAGCCAGAGAGACCTAGGTGTAAATTCCACCCCAGAAGAGAAACTGTAATTGGAAAGGTCTCTCGGGGGCTGTGTGGAGGCTGGATTGGAGGGGCCAGTGGAGGCCAAGAGACTTCAGGATCACAGAGCATTCATGGAAAGGGGCCGAGCCCTCCAGCTGCTCGGAGCCCGGGCCTCTGCCTCTCTCTGCTGCCTGGCCCTTCTCCAGCACTGCCCTCACCCCTCTCCCACTCCCTGGGGTTGTGGGGTGGGCCCCAAACCCGGGGGTCCCCAAAGTCTGCTTTTGTTCTTCTTCCTTCCTCAGCTTTGCCTCCAAGAGGGCTCCTCTCTCACCGACCCCTCTAGTGAACTCTGTTCTTGGGATATTGTGTTTGGGTTCGCGTCTGGGATTCTCATACATCCATGAGAAGAGTTTAAGAGAGATTACAGGTGTGACTCTGACCAGGACAGTCACATAGGAGGCATCAACAACTACTCAGGCTTGCCAGCTTACCCCTCAGCACTTTTCTGACCCTTACTGTATCCCACCACTGTGACAGATGCTGCATGGTGAACTAGTTAAGTCTCCAGACTCAGGATCCAAACTCTCTGGGTTCAAAACCCAGCTCTGTCACTTACCGGTTGTCTAACTTCAAAATGAGGATGATGATAATGGTTCCTGTTGGTTGGAGTTCAAACAAGAATAAATTTGAGTTTAAACACGTAAAGTTCTAAGACCAGGGCCTGGCATATTAGCTATTGCTGTTAATAAACATAAAGGTCAGGGAATGAACCTTCTTTCCTCAAATGTGGTGTCACCTGCGTGATCTTGGGTAAGAAGCTTACCCTGTCTGAACCTTGGCTCCCCCTCTGAAAGATGGATTGGCAATACTAGGTGAAGGCAGGACTGACTCCCAGGCAGCCGAGGAGGGAGGGCTCGGGCATCTGCCTGGGGCAGTCAGCAGCTTCCTTCCTTCCCGCTTCCCCTGCTGGTACCTGCACTCCCCCCATGCACTTCTTATTCTCGCTTCTGGCTCTAGAGACCTGGAGTGAAGAACCTTCAGATGTCAACTGCTGCTCACGGGCCTCCCTCCTGTTTCTTACTTGTTCCTCCCTTGGGACCATGCAATGTGCTTGCTCAGGGCCCCATGACTCAGAGGACTCCCTGAACTGCGGAGTGCCTTCCTCAAAATGTTCTATGGCCTCTCTGATGCCTGGGGTAAGCTGGACTCAGAGGTGCCACCTGGAGAGACATCTCAAAGCCTTATCTCTCCCCTTCTTGGTGTCCTCTGACTCTCTATCCTGCACATGGGGTCTTCCAGGTGACCTGAGGAGTTCCAGGACTCCTACCTGTTTGAGGAGTCATCCTGAGGTCCTGTGGTTGGGGCCAGGTTCTAAAAGGGCAGCTTAGTGAGTGGATTATTTTCACCGGCTGGCATGCTACTTCTTTGTGGGGTTATGTGGGATTGGGCCATCAAAATACAGGCAGTCTCTGGGTCACAAATGAGATCAGTTCTAGAGGTTTGTTCTTGACTTTGTATGTAAGTTGGAATAGGTACATTTGCCTATGACCTGTAGCCTCCTTTTGTAAGTGTGAGTCGTATGTCTGTTGGATATTTGTAACTTGGGGACTATAAGTAGTGCTGATGTACCCATCTTGGGTGTTTCAATTTTTTTTTTTTTATAGAGAAAGACTCCAAAACAGCATATATACCATAGGGGCAGCGTCACCCTCACCCATATCCTCCCCCTCCACAAAGAAACCTTCAGTCTCTCTGCTGAGTAGACATGGAAACTGAGGCCTGGGGGGAAAGTCCACATTTCTTCATATCCTTCCTAGTCAAACTTCAACAGAATCCCGAGTACTCTGACCTCTGGCCCTCATTGCTTCCCAGGGCAACAGGGGGGCGTCTGGCGTGGGCAAGGGGTTCGGAAGAGGAGCCGGCCCCTCCAGCTCCACCTTCCATGTGGGTCCTCAAAGCCGTTTCTCTTCCCCTTATAGGATGCTGCAGAACAACCAGCTGGGAGGAATCCCCGCAGAGGCGCTGTGGGAGCTGCCAAGCCTGCAGTCTCTGTGAGTCATTAGAGAGCCGGTCTTGGGAGTCACCAGCTTCCTGGGGCTTGAGTCACAGCCCAGGGCCCCTGCCTCGGCTTTCCCCCTCTCTGCAGGCCCGCCGTCCCACTCCACGTTCCAGACAGCGTGCCACTCCTGGCTTTGGCTTCGTCAGGGTTTTTGTTGTCGTCAGTGTGTGTATGTGTACACTCGTATTTCGGGGAAGCATGGCTCCAAGGCCCCACTGGGGGGCTGTGGGAATGGGACCTCCCTAGATGCGGCCACCAAGGCAGCCATCCTGGGGCAACTGGCATTCTGCCATTGGAGCCTGGGGTGGGGGGGAGACTGCCGCCCCAAAGAAATGTCAGGAAGGAGCTGTCTCTTCCACCTAGCCTGCTTTCCCCGAGGCTTTCCTGTGGGAGGGAAGGAGGCTGGTCTCAGACACTCATTTCTCCGACGTGGGGGTGGGATTGCCTTGAGACTCATGGCCACCCATGACAGATCCATCCCTCCAAGGAGCCCTGTCGATCCTTTCTTGCCCAGCAGAGGCCTTGTGGATGCAAGACCGCACCTGGGTGGAAGTGAGAGCAGGTGCTCTGGGGTGATGCAACCCAGCCCACTGCAATCCTCTGGGCCAGCTGCTGGCTTTCATTCATGCAGTGCACAGCATAGGTCTGGGCCAGCTGCTGGCTTTCATTCATGCAGTGCACAGCATAGGGCCTGGAACGTAGTAGGTGCCTCATACATGCTTGCTGGACCCAACTGAATTTTCAGGCATTCTACGTCTGGTGGGAGAGTGAATAGCTATCTTGAGAGAAGTCAAAGTTAGGGGATGTGACTGAGGAGTGGCATTTAGCTAGTTTGGGAAACCGAGGCATAGTGGGCATGCAGTGTATCAGGACAAAAGGCTCTCATATCCTTGGCCTTTGGCCCTTCCCAGTCCATGGGTGTGGAAGTCAGACAGAGAAGTCTAAACTGTCCCGACTCTCCTTGGGTGGTAGGGGGAAGGAGATGGAAAAGACAGCCTTCCTCCACTCACTGATATTCAGGCCCCATTCCACCATACACAGAGGGGCCAGCTGTAGGGACCCTGGCTAGCTAGCTAGCTAGCTGGGTCACACCCACTCGTGGTTAGGGCTTTCCTCCCCTGCTCCCGTGTCTGTGCCCAATGCACCCAACTTCCTGATCAGCCCTCAGCCTCCAACCTTTCTGCCTCCCTTCAGTCAGCCGTGGGCTTCTGGCCCCAGACCTCTCCACTCCTTCCATCCAGCCTCACCACTGGACAGGGCCAGACAACCCTGTGTGCCCCTAGAGGCCAAGGTCAGAAGATCAAAGGCCAGGAAAGCCTGCTGCACTGCTCCCCACCCACAGGGGCAGACTGAACATTTGTTTAGGGCACTGGCAAATTGGGGACACCAAAATTAAGGGAGGAGGAGTAAGAAGAATTTGACATTTCACCCAAGCATCAAAGAGTACTTCATAGGGAGAAAAAATTGGACTTTCACTGGACTTCTTCCCACTCTGAGGTTAAATTTTATTTTTTAAATTGTGAACCATCTTTTGAATTCTTCAAGGCTTCTAAAGATCTTGTTTTCAGATTAGGATGGAGTTTTTGGGTGATACAGGTAGGTTTCCCCTACACTTTCTTGGAGGTCAGCAGCCCTTGTGGTTGGGAAAACTAAATAATTAACTTCCACTTCCATTATACCCATTATACTCCACTGTCTGGGCAGAGCAGGGCAGGGGACAGAAGCCCACATCTCCCCTGTCTCGTTAGAAGGCAGGTCAGTAGATTTTGCTTCCCGCAATCCTGTGAGAAGAGCACTGACCTGAGACTGAAAATGTGGCTTCAAGTCCCAGTTATGCTCCTGACTACTGTGTCACTTAGCCTCTCTGCACCTCAGTTTCTCCATCCTCCTTGCTTACCTCAGAGGGTTGTTGGGAAGATCAAATATATAGTAAATGTGAGAGGGATTTGCAAAAAGAAGACTCCACATAGCTGTGATGCATGGTGATACTATTGTGCTATCGTTTACCTAATAAGTCATCAATCAAAGCATTTTACGAATTATTTTTGAGGCTTTGCTGGGAGGGTGCAGAACCTGAGTTGAGTCTTGAAAGATTAGGATCAGTCAGGTAAAAGAGGCAGGGAAGGACATTCCTGGTAGAGGGAACAGCACGTGCAAAGGCATAAAGATCAGAGGGAACTGAGTGAATTCTAGAGAATTTCCAAGGAGGCAAGTTTGGCTGAACTGCATGTATGTTGGGAGACTGTGGCAAGGGCAGTGATGGCCAAAAGTCTGAAATTAGAAGTGATCATGTCTGAAAAATAGGCACAGACCTTGCTAAGGAGTTGAACTTTATCCTTAAAACAGTGAGGAGCCAAAGAAGGACTTCTTAGAGCTGGAGAGGAATGTGATAGGGTTTGTATCTTCGAGAAAATCACACTGGTAGCAGCTAAGAGCCTATTAAGAACATGTTGAGTGAGTAGTAAATGTGTAGTGAACCCTAAGCATGAGCACTCTGAGAGAGGTGCAGGGAGAAGCATTATATTGAGGGCCCTCTGGAACGTGTTGAGCTGAGGTGCCTACAGGTAGGGTGGGCCAAGCATCCTAGAGAAACTGGAAGGCTGGCCACTCTACCCTGTGCGTGTGTGTGTTGCAGGGAAGACGCCAGGATCCATAACCCAACTCATTGATTCTGTGTGTAGGTGTCACATTCTGAGCTTTTGGAAGTTGGGAGATTCAGGGTGAACCACCTCAGACCCAGGGTAATGTGCTGCCCTACCCCAAGGGGGGTGCTGTCTCCCCTCTTAGAGATAAGCCCATGTTGCTAAGCTGAAAGGAGACGGTGGAGTAAATGACAGTTTTGAGCACCCTGTGTGCCATGCCGGCACCACGTGAGATGTTTTGCATCCACCATCTGATTCTTCCTTACTAAACCCCCCTCTTTAATCACTGTCATTTTTGTTGTCAGATGAAGTAATAGAGGCAGACAAGTTCAGGGGCTCTTCCAAGGTCAGAGTGGAGAAGCCAGACCTCCTGCCCGGTTGTTGGGCGCCAAAGGCTTCAAGAGAAACTGCCTTTTGACGGCCGTCATTGGATGACCCTCCTTGCTTCCCCAGGAGTACCAGCAAATAAAAATGCCCTTCCTGTTGAAAGTCAGTGGATCAAGGAGGTATATAGAGGAGAGATTTCCTTCTCCTGAGGTGTTATGTCCTCCCCAGAGCAGGAGGAGGGCCAAGGGGCTCAGGTCACTAGAGAAAATTCTTCCTCACCTCCATCAGGGAAGGTCCCTACACAAACTCTTATGGACCTTCCTGGGCCCTCTGAGAATGTTCAGTCTCGTGGTCTACTTTCTATCAGCTAGAATCAGAGAGAAAGACAGTCAGAGGTGGACTTGGGTGAGTTGGGAGCCAGTCTGGTACCAGCCGGGCCATCCATGTCCCAGGTACCCAGTTGGATGTGGCTCACAAGCTGTTTGGCTTGGCATCTGGGTTGGCAGCATCCAGCTCCACAACATCCCCCCTCTGGATATGCGTGCTTCCTCCCCGACCAGTGTGGGAGGGGGGAGGGTGGCCATGCCAGACATGTCACGCCAGGCTTGAGCCAAGGCCAAGAGAAACCACGGGAAGCCAGTGGAGCCTGGGGGAAAATAGAAACTGGGTGGGGGTGAGGCAGGGCAAGGGGGAGAGTGCATGGCAGAGCAGAACAACAGCTTGGGGGAGTGGGGACTTTGCTAGACTGGGGCCTGGGAGCTCTGGCGCTGGTCCTGGGAGGAGAGGTGGGAAATCACAGCGGCAGGAATAAAGAGAAAAAACAGAAAAACAGCCCAATCTTAGACATCCTAGGCAGGAAGTGCATAATAGCAAAGGACAGCCACATGAAACTAACCAGCACTGTGCAGAGCTGGGGAAATCAATCAAGAGCAGTTGGGCGGCGCCTGTGGCTCAGTGGCGAGGGCATCAGCCTCATATACCAAGGGTGGCGAGTTCGAACCTGGCCTCAGCCAAAACTGCAAACAACAAATAGCTGGGTGTTGTGGCGGGCGCCTGTAGTTCCAGCTACTTGGGAGGCTGAGGCAAGAGAATTGCCTAAACCCAAGAGCCGGAGATTGCTGTGAGCTGTGATAACATGGCACTCTACGGAAGGCGACAGAATGAGACTCTGTCTCTAAACAAAAAGAAAATCAAGAGCAGCACCAGACTCCAAGTCTGAAACCCAAGTTAGAACCACCACAACCTTCTCAGCCCACGCCAGCCACCCCCAAACACACTGACTGCCTGCTGCTGAAGGGAAAGAGGTAGAGAAGACTGGAGTGAATGGACCTGTATCTGGGGGCACTTGTGGGCCTGGGAAGGCAATGGGCTCGGGTGGTGTGGGAAGCGGGGAGTGGCTCTCACTCAGCAAACTTCAATATGCTAAGCATGTTTATATATCTCATTTAATCCTGAAAGCTCTAGAAGGTAGGGTCTATTATTCCTATTTTATAGATGAGGCAACTAAAGGCCAGAGAAGTCAAGCAACTTGCCTGAGGTCACACAGCTAGAATATAGCACAGCTGGGATTTTACTTTAGCTCTAATTCCAAAGCACAGGGTTCTTAATCTCTAACCTTCAGTACCTCCCCCAAGTTAACGATACTTAGGATCCAGAGACTTAGGTTCAAATCCTGGCTCTGTCAGTAACTGGCCACAAGGACACGGGCAAGTCACTGCCATCTCTGAGCCTAAGGTGTACCATCTCTAAAATTGGGAGGATCAAATGGGATGATTGGTGTGTGGGTGTCCCAGGAGAATGTTACACCATAGACCATAGGGACATGAGAACTTAATGTGGTTATTGCCCCTTCTCTGGAACCCTTATAATCACCGTGTGCTTGCTCTCTTTGGACCTCAGTTTCTCACCCTGGGCAATGAGCAGTATCCTTCCAGTCTCCTGGGAATGCTGTGAGGTGGGATGAGGAGAAAGACCTGAGCTTCTCCAAGAGAAATGGCTGAACTATTCTGTCCAATGCTAAATGTTTAAGAAGATAGAGATTGGAGGTATTCTCAGAGAAAGCCAAAAGCAAGAGACCTCTGAGCAGACCCCCCCTCAGTACATGCTTCTGGCCCTCCTTCAAGGGTCTTTTGCACCCCCAGGCTAAAGCCCAGGGCCAGGCTGATCATAACCAACACTTAAATGGCACTTTTCATGTGTGAGTCCCTTAATTTATTATCTCACTTAATCTTCACTTAATCCTCCTCTGAGATGTTTGCTGCAGTAGTCTCATTACCCCCATTTTATAGACGAGCAAACTGAGGCACAGAGCCACAAAGTGACTTGCAGCAGAGCCAGAGTCAAAACTCAGGCGGCCTGGCCCCAAAGTCCATGCATATAACTGCGGTGCTGCATTGCCTCTGAGAACAATCTGGGGAAGCTGAGTGAGATGACCAGCTTCGGGCAATGGCCCATGAGTGGGGCTTAGGAACCATAGTATTTCTAGAGAACCTGCTCCCAGAGCTGGCCCTGGGGTGTGAGCTCTGCTGGGTATTCCCAAGGACTGTGGATTGCCCTGTTTCAGTCTTTCTTCTAGGAGTTTTAGAATGCAGCAGAGCCTGGGTTTGGGGGACATTGCTGGTTGTCTGGGGAACTAGAGGCTGCTAAGACTGGCATCAACACTGAGCCCTGGAGACCCTGGACTTGATGCGACCCCCAGAGACTCCATAAAGGAGGAGGTTGTGCCTAGTAAGCTTCTCCTTGTAAAGATCATCAGGGCATTGCTAGGAACTTTTCACCAGAATCGGGTCTTTTATTTTGCCCCTGGGAGGAGCAGCACGTGCATTTACAGACAGACTTGTAGGAGAGGTGCAGAGGGGAGGTGGTTTACCCCAGATTTCCCACTGATATAGCCCAGTGGGGAGCTGAGTAGGATCTCCCTGTGATGAAGGTAGAAGAGCCCAACCGTGACTTATGTCAATAGGCACAGCCTCCTGGAAACAGATCTTCCAGAGGCTCCAATGGGAGGCCTAGGTGATTTCTAGAGAAAGAGCCAGTTATGACTGGTTTGGGCGGTTCCCTCAAGGAGGTGTTCTCTCAGCTCCCCTGAGTGCTTGGAGAAGGAGAAGGGCATCGCAGGGGAATGAGGACATTGTTTTGTGGGGACAAAAGATGGAGAATAAGCTAACACAGTCGTGGTGAGGGATTATAGAGAGGTGGTTCTCAAAGTGTGGTCCCTGGACCAGCAGAATGGGCATTGCCTGAGAACCTGTTAGAAATGCAAATTCTCGGACCCCATCCCACTGAATCAAAATCTCTGGGGTGAGGGCCAGCACTCTGGGTTTTAATGAGCCCTCCAGGCGACTCTGACAAACACTGAAGATTGAGAACCTCTGTAGGAAGGGAAGGGATTAGCATTAGTTGCCTAGGGCTGCCCTGACAATTACCACAAACTTAAAACATTAGAAACTTACTGGCTCCCAGCTCTGGAGGCTGGAATCCCAAAATCAAGGTGTCGGCAGGGCCACACTCTGCCTGAGGGTTCTAGGGGAGACGCCTTCCCTGCCTCTCCCATCTTCTGGTGGCTGCCAGCTTTCCTAGTGGCTACACTGCTCCAGGCCCTGCCTTTCACTGTCACACGCCCTTGTCTCCTCTTTGCGTCTCTCTGTGCTCTCTTGTAAGGACGCTTATCACTAAATTTAGGGCCCACCTGAATAATCCTGATGATCTCACCTCTGGATCCTTAACTTAATCACATTTGCAAAGACCCTTTTTTTTCCAAATAAGGTCCCAATTATAGGTTCTGGGAGTTAGGACGTGTACATATCTCAGTGAGTGCCGCTGTCAGTCTACTATAGGGGGTAAAACAAATAGCACAGGAGGGAAAGTGACCCTGGATCCTATAGAAGAGTGTTTGAGGGTGAAAAACCAAGAAAGGAGTCAGAAAACAGGAGGGTGAGAGTGGGCAGTAGTAGCCTGTGAGCCAGCTGTGCCCACCGTGAGGGCGTCTGGCAAAGTAAGGCACAGAGCTGGAAGGAGAAGGAAGCAACAAGGCCCTGAGTGTGGGGTACATTGATCTAAGGCCCCTTTCTGAAGATACCCAGTCTGCCATGAAAAAGCACCCTCCCAATCTGCTACCAAGCTGTGCAGGTGATCTACTAAATACTGCCGGCGCCACTTCTCTGCCTACCAGCCAGAGAGGGCCCGAAGGCCCAGCTCGCTGTGGGGCCCAGCTGAGGGGTCCCCAGGGATGCACGAGGTGGCAGATGGCCTCCCTGGCGTGGCTATTTTGGGCTCCATGATTATATGCTACTGTATTTGGACCTTCCCAAGGTTCCGGGAGTTGATTACTACATGTGTCTGGGGCAGAGGCCGCTCTGAGGTGGGCGGGCGGGCGGGCGGTAGCCCCCTGCAGCCTGTGAGGGGCTGAGCATGGGTAATTTGGTTCCTGAGAGGTACTCGGAGAGTGTCCGTGGTGGGCTGGGCCCTGGGATCTGGTAGTGATTCTTTTCAGCCATAAATGCTGGTCTGGGACAGACTTAGTCCAAACTGGGCCACCCAGGAGCAGCATGATGCCTCAGCCCCACAGGAAACACCAGAGCTTACACTTTGGGTCTCTTCAGCCCTCCTGCTGGCCCTCTCTGACTACTGTGCTGAGGGCCTTCTTAGCCCAGAGTGTGCTTCTCCCATGGGGCCGCTCCCGCTGTCTGAGCCCCCTGAGCTCCAGCAGGCCGAGGCCTGAGAGAGGCGAGAGCATCCCAGTGCTGGGAACTGATAACTCAGATCGGGTTAAGTGCAAGTGAGCGCCAGGCAGGTACAAGATGTGGAGCTATTCCTTCCCCCCGGGAGAGGGCAGCAGCAAGGTTTCCCCTCCGTTTCTTCCTCCTGCTGCCTGAGTGCCCCTTCATGAGCGGCACCAGTACAGAGCCCCAGCCTGGGTTCTGGATCTGTCTGAAGGGAAGAGGAGACCCAACTACTTTGTTTCTCCATCCCTTCCTCCATCCATCTGTTTGTTCTTTTAAGCTTTGCTGAATGCTTGAAATACCTGGCATGGAAGGTAATGAGATATGTGTATGTAATAAACAAGGGCCTCTCTTTTAGCAGCTCAAGGTGGGGATATCAGACAACACAGACTCCGTCTTCATCCCTCCCCTTTCATACACTGTGGACTTAAACTTCTGTGACAGGAAAGTCAGTGCAAGGGAACACGATATGAAATTTGTGTATAAATGTATAAAATTTGTGTGTAAATTTATGAAATTTAGTATAAAAGCTAAAAGAGAGTTGACAAAAATGATGAAAACCAGGTGAAACCCAGTGTATATAATAAGAATCATGCTGGTAGTTAATATCTGGGGAGTGCTTACTATGTTACTAAGCTCTGGGTGAATGCTTAGCAGACATCATCTCATTTATTCCTTGTAGCAAGCCTCTAAGGGAGGTACTATATGATCCCATTTTACAGATGGGAAAATGAAGATTTAGGGAGTTGATCATGTGGTAAATAGTTGGTCTGAATTCCCATCTCAGAGGTACTCTTAACCATGACTCTAGACTATGCACAAGGCCAGCTGCCTCACAATGCTAGGGAAGCTTACACAGCTTAGATTCCCAGCCCCTTCTCAGACCTCCTGAATTGGAATTGTGAGGGCTGGAGCTCAGGCATCTGGATTTTAAAAAAACCCTCCCAAGCGATTCTGTTGCAGAGCAGGTTTGGGATCCACTGCTCTGATCCTTGAGCACTCAAAGTGTGCTTCATGGACCAGGAGCATCAGCATCGCTCAGGAGCACGTTAGAAGCCCAGAAGCTCAAGCTCCACCCAGGACCCACCGACTCAGAATCTGCATTTTAACAAGATCCATCCCTCCATCCTTAGGTGATTAGCATGCAATTTAAATTTGAGAATCACTGTTCTTTTGTTTGGTAGTTCCTGGGACACCCTGACTTCTTTCCCAACCTCTCATAAAGAAGGGCAGAAATCATTACCAGCTGTCCATAGGCCTGCCCTCAGGACTTTCTACAGGAAGCCCTCAACCCTTAGGACCCTTTGATTCCCCTGTGGTCACTTGTACACATGAGATGGCTTAGACAAGTTTTCGATTGGTTTGGTTGTGGACCTGTCTGGAGGTAGTGAAAGGTACCAAATGGCCTCTTGGGTGAGGCAGTTGGAAAGATAAAAGTTAGACTTTTGGAAAGAACTTCCCAGATGTCTATACCATAGAGAGAGGAAAAGGTTGGAATGCCTTCTTGTGAAAGTACTTTAGAGTCACAATCTCCTCACCTGGCCTGGCAAGAGGAAATGTATGAACATCTCACTCTGATCCATTCCTGACATTTTCTGGGAGCCTTTGACATCTTTTCAGAATTCTGTCCCACGGAAGCCTTAGATCAGTGGTTCTCAACCTTCCTAATGCCGCCACCCTTTAGTACAGTTCCTGTGGGTCGTGACCCACTGGTTGAGAACCGCTGCTTTAGAATACCCCAGAGAGGAGGTGATAGAAGACCCAGGTGGCAGGTAGAGACAGTAGAGACAGTGGCTGTGTGCCTATAGCAGCCTTCTGCTGCCCACAGCCCTGTAGCCAACGGCCCACCCTCCCCTTTCCGCAGCCCCTCAGCCATCCTGATGAGAGAAGATGGGTCAGGGGCTGGGAAAATATGGTCTTTTTTGAGAGCATGTGAGTAATTTTCCATCTGTTGATGAGCCTTTGGAGCCCAGGTGGCTGCCAGCCATTTGCTGGAGTATGGAAATCCACACACCAACCGGAAAAGGGAGCGTGCGCACGGGGTGGCAGCCCTGGCCGTGGCTGCCTGGGTGGAGGCCCCTCCTGAGACCACAGGGCCTTAGAATACTGGAGCTGGAAGGCACTGCGTGGGTCACTCGGTCCCACTGCCTGTTTCACAGGTGAGGAAAGCAAGCAGCAGAAAGTGGGAGTAACTTCCCGATGGCACCCAGGGAGTGAGTGGCAAAGCCCCACAGCCAGCCGGAACCCAGACCGGGCCTGCAGAGGCTTTTTCCTCTAAAAGGGGACAATCTATTTATGAGCCTCTGTGGCCACTTCAACCAGATGGTTTCTAAGATCAGTTGTTCTGGAATGTGACCCCATCCGGAGGACTCTCGCCAAAGTGGCTTCTCTCCCCTCACCACCCTAACACCTGTTTTGGGACTTTGAGCCAAGTCTTTCCTCTGCCCTCCCTTAAACAACTCCAGTGAGGCCTGATTTACAGGCCTCTGTCGACCCTGGAAGAGGTCTGGCTAGTGGGATGGGGGCACGGCGTTTGGTGGGGACATGGTGCTATGAGATATTGGCCATCGAAAGGATACGGTGCCTCAAAGGGCCCTGGCAGCCCACCGAGAGGCCATCGTTGCAAGGCAGTCACTTCCCTGAGGAAAAAGGACAGGTCTGGCGCTCTCCACCACATTTATTGCCCAGTGAGTGGGAAGTGCAGCACCCTTCTGGGGCCAGAGGCGGGGGAGACCCATAGGCAGAGACGACCTTCTCCTCATGCCCCTCCTGGGACCCAAGGCACTGCTAATGGGGAAAGAGAAGGACAGAGGGCTGGAGATGGAGGGAGGGAAAGAGGGAAGAACCTTTCTCACGTCTCCCATGTGACAGGCACCGCCCAGGCCAGGTGCTTTCCACAGGCTGAGCTGCATTCAGCAGCAGGGCTGCCAATGCCCGCTCAGCGAGGCTCTGCAGGGCTCCTGCCACTGCTGCCTTCTCCCGACTCCGCTTCGCAGTCCACAGGCTTCTTAGGCTCCTGGCCCATCAGAAGGGCCCTTGTCCTCCTGGTTTGGTGCTCTCCGTCCCTTATCTCATTTGTTCCCATAGCAGCATGTGTGTGAGAGCATTGACCGGTCTCTCCTGGAAGCCCTCTCCGCCTGTGGCATCTGAAAGGACTCATTCTCCCAGTCCGCATCACAGGCTCCTCTTCCCTGCCCATCCTGTAAGTGGTAGAAGTCTGTCCTTGTCTGTCTGCTCTACCTGCCCCTCAGCTTCTCATCTCCCCATGGACCCAGGTACCACCTGCATCCCAATGATTCCACGCCTGCATCTCCAGCGAGAGTGGGGCAATGAGCTGCCTGTCAGAATCTCCACTAGAACCGCCCAAAGGTGCCTTGGACTGAATGTTCCCCAAAGTAATGCCATCGTCTTCCATGCACACTCCTTCTCCACATTCTGTTTTAAGAAATAACACCATTCAGGGCAGCACCTGTGGCTCAGTAGGCAGGGTGTCGGCCCCATATACCGAGGGTGGCGGGTTCAAACCCGGCTCCGGCCAAACTGCAACAAAAAAATAGCCGGGCGTTATGGCAGGTTCCTGTAGTCCCAGCTACTCATGTGGCTGAGGCAAAAAAATCGCCTAAGCCTAGGAGTTGGAGGTTGCTGTGAGCTGTGTGACCCACGGCACTCTACCAAGGGCGATAAAGTGAGACTCTGTCCCTACAAAAAAAAAAAAAGAGAGAGAAAGAAAGAATACCATTCATTTAGTTCCGGAATTAGGATGAAATTTGGGTGTCATCCTGGACTCTCTTTCCACGTCTACATCCAGCCAATCAAGTCCCAATGACCCTTTATCTGATCACTCCTCTGCCCGCCTTGGGCAGGCGCCACTCTCAGCCCACCATCGTCCCTCGCCTGGGTTGCTGTGGCAGCCTTCTTACAGGTGCCCCTGCTTCCATTCTGAACTTACCCACATGGCGGCCAGATGAATCTTAAGACTCAATCTGATCATGTCCCTCTCCTGCATGAAATTCCCAGTTGGCCCCTGATTGCCCAGAAGACAAAGCCCAAACTCCTTGACTAAGTCACAAGACGCCCCGCGGTCTGGCTCCTGCTCCTCTCTCACAACTTCCTCTCCCCCTGTAGGCGCAGCCAGACCAGGAGGTTCCAGCGGTTCCCTGCAACCCGCACGTCTCTGTGCTCGGCTCTCTGCTGTTCCCTCTGCCTTCTTCTGTCTCCTACTGGTCATTTGCATCTTAGCTTGAGTGTCTCGTCCTGCAGGTGACCTTTTCTGACATGCACTCCAAGAGCAGCCAGCAGCCCCACTGTCACCCTCTTGTTGCATTGTGTTTCCCTTTACTTGGAGTTCCATGAGGGGGAGACCGCATGTGTCTTTTTTCTAATTCCAGATTCCCCCAGCCAGGACATAGTAAGCACCAAGTGATCTTTGCTTATGATTGTATATATTAGTGAATGAGGAAATGGGGCCAGACAGGTTGACTAATTTGCTCAGTAACACACAATCTGAAAAAACTAGAGCTTGAGTTTCAACTCAGGTGTGCCTGATTCCTGGTTCCGTGCTCTTTCGGCCACAACCTACTGCCTTGTCCCTTAATCTGGACCCTTCATCAGAACACCCCAGAAGTTCCAAGATGGGCACTTGGGGAAGAAGGGCCCTACCAACCCTTTCAGGGGAGGTAGACAACAGACAGAGCTAAGAGAGAATAGAAGCAGGAAAGCTACCCAAGGGCTTTAAAAGGAGAAGAGCACCAACAATGGCCTAATGCAGACAGTGCTGTTTTCTTCCGGTGCAGGCACAGGCCCTCTGCGCTGCGTTCACAGAGAGGTGTATGTAGAGGCTGTGGGCCTCCACCCTCTGATGGTGTATTGTTGGGGTCTGCACACTAGTCAGTGGGCCACCCTTAATACGACAGAAATGGGAAAATAAATGTATTGTTTTAACAAGCCATGCACTGTCTCCCAAGCCTAGAATAACATCATTTAGAATTACCTGCTACTTGATCATGATATATGTTCCTGAAGCCAGTCAGCCTTAGCAGGGAACGGGGATCTTACTAACATGAAGAGGCAGGGGCTGGGGAAGCAGCTCCCAAGGCTGACTACTTGGGGGTAGTCATAATTTCCGGAGTTCTAGGCTGGGGTAGGGGGGCAGGGAAGGGATGGAGGAAGCGTCCGGATCCATCACCGCCAGGGAGCGGGGAGGCTCTATTCCCCAGGCAGGACACTCCTCCCAGCCTGTTCTCCCTTCCTTCCTGCTGCCAGCTGCAGAGACAGGAATGAGGCTGCGAGGCTCCTCAGGGAGCCACCAGGCCTTCTGGGCCAATGCAGCTGCCTCTGTCCCCCAGCCCCAGCGTGCTCCCCTGGCTCCCATTAACCTGCCTCTCAGCTGCACGTCTGGGGCTTGAGGGGGCCTTAGAGTTCAAACCCCCTCAGAACATCTGGAGTGCAGGGGAGGGGGAAACCCACCTGGAAGGGAGGGGAGGTGGAGAAGGGGGAGAGGAAAAGAGAAGTGAGGAGGGAGAAAGTGGACTGAAGGGGGAGGGGCCAGTTTGGTGTGTGTCCCGCAGGGGGTGAGAGGAGGCTGGAAACAAACTAAATGATCCCTGGATTCTTAGTTCTGCTGACGCGGAATGGCTAGGAGGGGATGTGGTGAAGTGTGGGGCCCAGGATTCCTCCAAGTCATCAGAAGGCACCATTTAAGTAATCTTGCTTCTCAGCTAAGAAACCACCCACAGACCCCTGGCCATCTGGGGCCAATCTTCTCTTGAATTACACCTGTCTTCACCTTGGTGTCCGTATTCCCTGCTATTCCACTCCAGCAAAGCCCCTTCCTCCCTCCGTCCCCATAACTCCCCAGACCTGTCCTCTTCTACTTTCATGCCTTCGCTGAAGCTGACTAGGAGATCTTTCCTTTTCCTCTCTGCCAAGCCTTGCCTCTCTACTGCCTACCTCAATGCAGCAATTACCTCCTCCAAGAAGCCCTCCTAGAATGATTCCATCCGACTCCACGCCTTCTGGGCACATAGGGAACACTAAATATCAGGACCAAGCATTCTCACTTTTCATAACTTTTTCTTGTCTCTTAGGTCCTAGGCTTTGTGTGATAGAGCCACACACTCCTGCAGATGAAAGGTACAGTGGGTGTTTAGCGGCAGGATAGCTCTGTAGTTCAGCCAGCACCAGCTGAGCCAAATGTCCTGCCAGACCCAAAACCTGCCAGCAACTACCTTCTGCCAGAGGCTTGGAGAAGAACCTGATCAGAATTAGATTGGTGGGAGGGGACAGGGCGTGAGCACAGATAATAAATACCCTTTAGGTATTATCTAGAGATCTGGTTTTGGACTTGGGGGGTGGGAGCATTGAGTAATGACCTTTTGGCAAGTCAGGAAAGTTCTGAGATAGGGGATCCATTCCCAGCCCAGGGCAGATGGGTATCCTTCTTGGCTCATCTCTCTCCATAGTAAGACCTGACAAGTGTTCTGAGTCTGGCTATGCCCAAGCTACTCTGAGTCTTGAAAGTCAAAAGGAAGAAGGAAAGTAGCTTTAGGAAGAAATTGCTGGATGCCAAGCACTGTGCCAGGCATGCACGTGCACGGGAACTCTCACCTCACACTTTTAAAAAAATTTTAGATTAATATGGGGCTGCAAACGATTAGGTTACAATGTTTGTATTTGTTAGACAAGGTCCCTGTTGTAGTTGTGTCATGCACCCAGGAGGTGTGCCATACACGTTTACACTGTGCCCATTAGGTGGGAGCACACCAATTCCCTTCTTGTTTTTCTCCCCCTCCCCCTTCCCCAACTTAAATTAAATTGAGTTTTTCTCTAATGTGGGCATTTATTGGTTCGTTTACTAGCTTCATATTAGTATTGAGTACTAATATGAATAATACTAATACTAATACTTGCTTTTCCTTTCTTGTAATACTTCATTAAGAAGAATGTGTTTCAGCTTGGCACCTGTAGCTCAGCGGCTAGGGTGCCAGCCACATACACCAGAACTGGTAGGTTCAAACCCAACCTGGGCCTGCCAAACAACAATGACAGCTACAACCAAAAAACATATAGCTGGGCCTTGTGGTGGGTGCCTGTAGTCCCAGCTACTCGGGAGACTGAGGCAAGAGAATTGCTTAAGCCCAGGAGTTGGAGGTTGCTGTGAGCTGTGATGCCACGACACTTTACGGAGGGCGATCAAGTGAGACTCTGTCTCAAAAAAAAAAAGAAGAATGTGTTTCAATTCCATCTGGGTTAATACAAAATATATAAAGTCTCCATCTTTTTATGGCTGAATAGTATTCCATGATTCCATGGTATACATATAGCACAATTTATTAATCCATTCATGGGTTGATGTCACTGCACCCCTTAATTGAAGCCTTCACATGTCCAGCGTGAGCAGACGCTGACATAAGGGCCAGTGGCAGCCCGGATAACCTGTCTCTTTTTAGCTTAAAAGTTAGTGGGTGACTTTAGGATCTTTTTTGAAAATAGCTGCTGCTTCTCTTTGAAAGCCAGCTTTGCCATTTTCTAGATAAAGGATGGTAGACAAATTATCTAAACATTCTGAGCCTCAGTTTTGTAATTTGTAAACTGGCAATAACAAAGTAATTGTTTAGAAGATTCATGAGATGATGTATAGAAAAACTCAGCACAATGCCAGATGCCTCCTAAAAACATAATAAATGGTGTCCTATTATTAGTATTATTATTAAACTAATCTTCAGAACTGTCATCATTTTCCACTAGTAAGGAGCCTGAAGCAGGATGATTTGGGCAGCTTAGAGAAACCATGGCTGGGAGGAGCTGGAGCAGGATAAACTCTAAGGGCTAAGACTGTGGTCCTTCATGCCTTGCCAGGCTTTGCTGCAAAACTAGATTATCCAAAGAGGAACAGATGCTTCCTCAACCCCTGACCTCAGGACTGGTCCTTCTGGTGGCCAGTCACCCCTGCAATGAGTGGATCATCCCTCCCATTTCTTTGCATCATGCACATCTGTGTCGAGCACTTCTCTATGTTAGGCAGGCATGCACCTGCCTTCAAGTGAGTTTATTATCAATAAGAGATACGAGATAGATTCACAAATAGGACATGCTAGAATAGCAAGTGGGTAAGGGAAGTCCAGAGTACAGGGGGAGGGGGAGGAGAAAGAATTTCTTGGGAACTAGCTAATGTGCCAGGCACTGTGCCCTGTGCCAGGTTTTGAAGGTGGAAGAAGAGCTGAGCTGGTGGAAATGAAAGGACAGCTTCTGCTAAGATGAAAAGAGCCTGAGCAAAGTGTGAAGCAATGAATTGGGGTGGGGATGACGTTGGCAGCTCTGTTTGGCGTGGGTCTAGCTTCTTATGTTTGCAGCACTGTCTCCCAGCCTGACTATGGGAAGACCTGTGTGTAGGAGATAGGTCTAAAGAGAGAGCTGGGGCTTTCAATAACCAGCTAAGGACTGTCTCACGAGCAAAGGAGGCCACTGCTGGGAAACGTATCTGCAACAGATACGTATCTCTGAGCAAGTGCACTGGACCCACAGTGGACCTAGAGCTTCCACTGGGGGTGGGCAAGGCCAGTTAGAGGATCCCTGCAAGGTAGAGATTGGAAAAGAGGCCATGGCCTTGAGATTCCATTGCCAGGGCCTGGTGACTGATTGGGTAGAAGATCAGGGAAAAGTGGGACACAGAAGGGAAAATGAAGCAAAGGAATCACCTTCCACTGTCCTCTCCCCAGTCTTTTCCTCCCAGCCGCCTTCCTGGCTCAGGCTTCATGGAGCGCTCCTTTGCTGGCTCCCTCATCTCAGCACTTCAATAGCCTGGGACTTAATTATACACTGACGTACTTTGTTTTTTAAAAACATGTTTATTTTTGCTCTGACTCATTGTAGAAAATTTAGAAAATAAAAAAAAAATAAAAAGAAGAAAATAAAAATCATCCACAATTCTACCACCCAGACACAACGCTAGTTAATATTTCCATGTACATTTCTCTCTGAACACACATACCCTCACACACACATGCTTTCTTGGTGATACATGAAGTCTTTACATGTTAAGTAAGGGTTTGGTTTATTCTCCTCAAAATTCTACCAACATATCACTAGTTTGAGAATTTTAGCTTTCAGTGTTTTTTTAAATTGAGATCTAATTCACGTAGTATAAAATTCACTCTTTGAAAGTATACAACTTAGTGATTGTTAGCATATTTACAAAGCTGGACAATCATCGCCACTCTCTAATTCTAGAGGATTTTTACCACCTCCAAAAGAAAACCTTTACTCATTAGCAGTCATTCCCCCCCTCCCCCCTTCTCCCAGCCCCTGACAAACACTAATCTGCTTTCTGTCTCTTTGGACTCATTTATTCTGACATTTTATATAAATCTAATTATACAACAAGTAGCTTTCTGTGTCTGGCTTTTTTTGCTTAGCATAATGTTTCCAAGGTTCATCCCTGTATATATTTATGCATGTATCAACATTTCATTTCTTTTTATAGCTGAATAATATTACATCGTATGGATACACATTTTGTTTCGCCTATTTATCAGTCAGTGGACATTTATACTTTTTTCCTCTTTTCGGTTATCATGAATAATGCCGTTATAAACATTTACGTCCAAGTTTTTGTGTAGACGTGTTTTCAGTTATCCAGGGTCTGGGATGGAATTGCTGGGTCTTACGGTGACTCTTTGTATGAATTTTGAAGAACTGCCAAACTGTTTTCCAAAGTGGCTGTCCCATTTCCAGAGTGGCCTGCTACCAGGCTCACATGAGGGTTGGATTTCTCCATATCCTTGCCAACACTTGCCAACAATAGTCTTTTGGACAATACTCATCCTAGTGGGTGTGAAGTGACATTTCATTGTGGTTTGGATTTGCATTTCCCTGATATTGATGGTGTTGAGAATCTTTTTGTGCTAATTGGCCATTTGTATATATTGTTTGCAGAAAAGTCTGTTCATATCCTTGCTTATTTTCTAATTGGGTTGTCTTTTTATTGTTGAGTTATTAAAGTCTGTTATATATTAAAGACATATGATCAGATATATGATTTACAAATGTTTTTCTCCTGTTCTGTCTTTTGTCTTTTCACTTTTTTCATAGTGTCCTTCAAAGCACAAAATTTTAATTTTGATGAAGTCCAATTAATCTATTTTTTCTTTTGTTTGTTGGTTCTTTTGATGTTATATCTGAAAAACTGTTGCCTAATCCAAGGCCAGGAAGATTTTTGCATGTGTTGTCTTCTAAGAGTTTTATAGCTTTAGGTCTTTGAACCATTTTGAGTTAATTTTTGTATATGGCTCATACATATGCAAAGTAGGTACAGGTCCAAGTTTATTCTTTTTCATGTTCAAGCACAACATTTTCATCACCTGAAACACTATTCTTTGAGGCTGGGTGTGGTGGCTTGTGCCTGTAATCCTAGCACTTTGGAAGGCCAAGGCGGGAGAATTGCTTGAGGCCAGGAGTCCAAGACCAGCCTGAGGAAGACAACCCCCACCAGGGAGTGCGACTCTGTCCCAGAAAACAAAACAAAACCCAACCAATCAATCAAAAAACCCCCCACTGTTCTTTGAAAAGACTGTTTTCCTCCTACCGAATTGTCTTAGCATCCTTCTTGATAATCAATTGCCCATAAGTGTAGGAATTTAGTTTTGGACTCTGAATTCTACTCATTTGATCTATATGTCTATCCTTATGCTACTATTACACTATAGGGTCTCTCTCTTATTTATTTATTTATTTATTTACTTATTTATTGAGACAGAGTCTCACTCTGTCATCCTGGCTAGAGTGTAATGGCATCATCATAGCGCACTGCAACCTCTAACTCGTGGGCTGGAGAGATCCTCCTGCCTCAGGTTCCTGAGCTGCTAGGACCCCGGGTCTGCACCACCATGCACAGTTAACTTGACTAATTTTTCTATTCTTAATAGAGACGAGGTCTCACTGTTGCTCAGGCTGGTCTGTAACTCCAGAGCTCAAGTAATTCTTCCGCCTTGGTCTCCTAAAGTATTAGGAATATAGACAAGAGCCACAGCGCCTAGCCTATAAGGTCTTGATTACTGGAGCTTTATAGTTCAGTTTTGAAATGTGGAGATGTGAGTCCTCCAATTTAGTTCTTCTCCAGGTTATTTTTGGGTATTCTGGCTCCTTTTCATTTCCATATGAATTTTAGAATTAGTTTGTCAGTTCCTGAAAAAAAGTCTACTGGGAGTGTGACAGTGGCTGCATTTAATCTGTAGATCAATTTGGGGAGTATTGCCATCTTAACAGTATTTAGTCCTCCAGCTCATGAATATGGAGCACCTTTCCATTTATTTAAGTATTCTTTAATTTCTTTCAACAGTGTTCTATAGTTTTCAGAGTGTAGGTTTTGCTCTTTTTTGTTAAATTTATTCCCAGGTATTTTATTTTTGTTGATGCTACTTCAAATCAAGCTGTTTTCTTTATTTCTTTTTTGGGATGCTCATTGCAAGATTGTGGAACTTCAAGTAATTTTTGAGTGTTGATATTGTATCCTGCAGCTTTGCTGTACTCATTTATGAGCTCTAATAGTTTCTTTGGGCATTTTTATTAGGTATTTTAATGTTTGATAGGGGAAGTCCTTGTCAATTTTTCTGCTATATTTTTCTTGCCTACACATTATAAGACATAAACTTTAGTTTCCTTTTATGAGGGAGCCTTCACTTCCTGCCAAAAATGTCCCATTGGAATCTTACTTGGAATTACATTGCCTTTAAATCGAATTGTAGAGGTTTTATATAATTAGATAATTTAGTCTATTCCAACAAGATTTATTATTTATCTTAATTCTAAACATCTTTTTTTTTTTTTTGAGACAGAGTCTCACTATGTTGCCCTCGGTAGAGTGCTGTGCCATCACAGCTAACAGCAACTTCAAACTCTTGGGCTTAAGTGATTCTCTAGCCTCAGCCTCCTGAGTAGCTGGAACTACAGGCTCCCGCCACAACACCCCACTATTTTTTTCTTGCAGTTGTTATTGTTGCTAAGCTGGTCCGGGCCAGGTTTGAACCAGCCAACCTTGGTGCATGTGGCGGGCACAGTAACCACTGTGCTACAGGCGCTGAGCCAATTCTAAACATCTTTTATATATCTCAGTAATCTTTGTAGTTTTTGTTTTTTTCATTAAGGACTCATGTATGTCTTGTTAGAATTGTTTCATAATATTTATTGGGGGATTTTTGTTGATAACCTTTTAAAGTGGCTATTGCTATTGTAAAGAGGATTTTTCACCATTGTCTCCACTGTTCATTATTAGAATTTAGGAATCTATTGAGGTGTAAACATTCATCTTGTGTTTGGTCACTTTATTGAATTCCTCTAGTAATCTTAAGAGTTTTACCATTGATTTGCTTGGATTTATAGATGTCTCAGATTATTTGTAAATAAAAATCATACTGCTTATTTCTGTTTTCTGTCTTATGTGTTAGAACTTTTAGAACAATGATTATTAGCAGTTATAATAATGAATATATTTATGTTGCTCTGGATTTTAATAGCAAATTCTCTATTCTTTAGAGAATATTAAGTATTCTCTAAAATATATATGCTGGATATTATGTAACATAAAAAGTCTTTCCCATTCTAAGAAGGTATTCCTCTGTTTTAATATTTTAAGTTTTTTTAAATTAGAATTGTTGGTTGTTAGTAGAGTTTCAGCATATATTAAGATATATGCTGAACCCATTATACTATAATAGAATTAATTATTTTAACATCACAGTTTTGTTGGTATAACCCCATATTTTGGGGGGGGATAATCCCATCTTAATGGTGTGAGATTATTCTTATATTCTATTGCCAGCATTGTAATATTTATATTCTAACAAAATATTCACAAATGTGAATGAGCTATAGCTTCTTTTCTGTGGTCTCTTTTGATACATTTTGTTACTAGGCTAACTGAGTTCCAAGAGCGAACTGAGTATCATTCCAGCCTTTTCTATCCCTGCAACAATCTATAAAGCATAAGAATTATTTTTTACTTGAAAGTGTAAAGAATTGACTGGCTCGGCGCAACCGTAGCACAATGGTTATGGCGCCAGCCACAGGCACTGAGGCTGGCAGGTTCAAGCCCCGCTCAGGTCAGCCAAACAACAATGACAACTGCAATAAGAAAATAGCGGGGGGAGGCGTCCATACTCAGTGGGTAGGGCACCTGCCACATACACTGAGGCTGGTGGGTTCGAACCCCCGGGCCACCTAAAACAACAATGACAACTGCAACAACAACGACAACAACAAAAATAGCTGGGTGTTATGGCGAGCTCCTATAGTCCCAGCTACTCGGGAGGCTGAGGCAAGAGGATCGCTTAAGCCCAAGAGTTTGAGGTTGCTGTGAGCTGTGACGCCATGGCATTCTACCGAGGGCAACATAGTGAGACTGTCTCAAAAAAAAAGAAAAAAAAAAGAATTTACTAAGTTTTTAGGTTCTGGAAACTTTTCTTTTTTTCTTTCTTTCTTTCTTTCTTTCTTTCTTTCTTTCTTTCTTTCTTTTTTTTTTTTGCAGTTTTTGGCCCAGGCTGGGTTTGAACCGGCCACCTCCGGCATATGGGGCTGGCATCCTACTCCTTTGAGCCACAGGCACTACCTGGTTCTGGAAATTTTATTTGATGAGCAAATTCTTTGATATCATTTGTGATTTCTCCTTTAGTGTTTACTCTCCTGGTTTACTACTTCTTAGTTTGGGGCATTGTATTCTCCTGAAAATTATCCATTTTATCAAAACTTTTCACTCTGTGCTAATATAGTAAATGATTTTAAGAAAAAGAGTTGCATTCTGGAAAAACATGAATGAGTTTTGTCTCACGTCTATCATGTTTTTCACATTCTTTTTTTGTTTCTTGATTTGAGACAATCTCTCTGTCACCTGGGCTAGAGTGCAGTGGCATCATCATAGCTCACAGCAACCTCAAACTCCTGGGCTGAAGCAATCCTCCTGCCTCTGCCTCCCTAGTAGTGCAGGTATGTGCTACCATGCTAATTATTCTATTTTTTTGTAGAGACAGGATCTTGCTGGTGCTTTGGCTAGTCTTGAACTAGATCAGTCCTTTTACCTCCATCGTCCGGAGTGCTAGGATTACAGGTGTGAGGCACTATGCCCAGCCTCACTTTCTTTCTTAGCGTTTCATTGGTATTTCCATTGTTCTCCCTCTTCTCTTCTCACTCCCCCTTTCTCCCTCCCCTCCCCTTTTCTCCCCTCTCCTCCCTTCTCCTGTCTCACCCTCTCTCTCTCTCCCTGGTACTCTATCCCTCAAAATTGAGCCACCTTGGCTTCCCCCGACTCTGAACTCTGTCTTCTCAACTTAAAGTGAACACACATTCTATTTAGGGTTCCCTGTCTTTGTCCTAAAGCCTGCACAGGTTCTCCAGGCTGCCAACCAGGGCAGTCTAGGGCTCATACCATGTATTTCCTCTTCTCTCAGTGTCTCAAACTTGTTGTTTTTCAGTTGTTTGGGGCAAAAGGGGTGGATCCAGTGTCTGCAACTGCATCCTCCCTGGAAGTGGAGCACAAGAACTCCACGTTCTTAAGTTCTTCATTTCAGTTATCTTTCTTGATTGCCTGTAAGCACATTTTTAGTGATTCCTCCCCACCCACCCCGCAAAGAACAATACACGGTTACTGTTTTTTCTGATCCCTTATCAGTTGAGAATATATTTTTGTGGACTTCACAAATAATTGTCCAACTAACTGGATAGCAAATTCTTGTATCACAATCTATTTTTCTCGTGAAGATAAAACTCCATTTTCCCCTGGCAGAAAATTCTGAGGTTGTTCTCACCATTTTGTTCCTTCAGGGAGAGCAAGTTTCTTCTTTAGGGATGCTCATGGGATTTTTTCCTTTGTCCTTACAATTGAAATTTTTGTGAGAATATGTCTAGGTATCTCTTTTCATTGTTTGCTTGGAGTACAATAGACATTTAAAATCTTTTTTCTCAGCGTTAAGAATCTTCTTTAATTATAGCCATCATGTGCTTGCTCCGTGTACTCTGGGTTCAATCCTCCGGAACACCTACAATTCTCAAGTTCAAGTTCAAATCTCTTTCCTATTTATCTCATCTTCATCTCCATGATTTTGATCCTTTTGTCCTTTTATTCTAACGTCAAGAGATGTGTCCTGTTTGTTCTCCCCGTTGCTGATTCAGTTTTCTGTAGTGCCAGTTCTGCTCATTATCACCTACAGTGCAAATTTGAGTTTTGCTCTTTCAATTTTACTTTCTTTATAATCTAAATCCTATCTAGTTCCATTTGCATTTCAATATGTCTTTGAAATTTACCTTTATTTTTTCCTATTTTATGCTGTTGCTCTATCTCAGTTTTTTCTCTTTTTATGGATTTTTGTTTTTCTTTCATAGAGGTCATGATTTCTTACCTTATTGAGGATGCCAAATACCTTCTATTTCCCCCCTTGTTATCCTAGTAATAAATTATGTATAGAGATATAATTATCTCTTGGTTTTTCAGGATGCTATTACCTCTTCCTTGTTCTTCAAATCTAAAAAAAAAAAAAAAAAGCTGCTTTCTGATTTTTTATTTTTTTAATTGAGAAAAAATACACATAACATGAAATTTACTCTGACTATTTTTAAGTGTACAGTTCAGTGGCATTAAGTACATTCTCGTTGTTATGCTGCCATCAGCCCTTGTATCCACAGACCTCTATCATCTTGCAAAACTGAAACTCTGTACCTGTTAAACAATGACTCCCCATTTCTTCCTGACAACCACTGTTTCACTTTCTCTATGAACTTGACTATTCCAGGTGCCTCATATAAGTAGAATCATGCAGTACTTGACCTTCTGTGTCCTGAGATTCATCCATGTTGTAGCATGAGTCAGAATTTCTTTCCATTTGAGGCTCGGTAATACTGCATTGTGAATATATATCACATTTTATTTACTTATTTCACCCACCTTTGGTATTGTGACTAACGCTGCTATGAACAGCAGGATCCTGCTTTTTCTCCTTATCTCTGAGTAGAGAAGACCCTATCTATATACAATCATTAGAGAGGTAACGTGACTCTTCCCCAGCGTTACTGTCTCTCCTCCCAGAGCTAGTTGGATCAGTTTCTCACATATACAGCTGAAAAGCAGATTGATGTATACGATTCCCAGGCCAATTTTTAGCATCTAGGCAGATATTCATCTGGTATAGCTTTGGTGTCCTATGGTGGAATCTTATTCTTCATCCAATAATTGGCTGTCTCATTCTCTCCACTAAGGTCTGTATAAAAGTCTACACCAGTGGTCTGCTGCCCTAGCCAAAAATTACAATCACCAGAGGCATTAAGTACATGTTAAATAATGCTAAGGTCAGGGCCCACCCCAAACCAATTGACTCAGAATGGCTGAGGGTGGGTTCAGGTGTCATAGTTTTAAGAAGCTTCTCAGGTGATGCTACCGTGGAGCCAAGGTGGAGAATGGCTGTTTCACCTCAAGATACGAGGCCACCAAGGCTGTCCTCTATCTGCCCCAGGGCAGCCCTTGCCTTGAGAAAGCTCACCTCTTGGGAGGAAGATGCCACTTCCAGCCTCTGCTTCTTCCTGGCACGTTATTTTCAGGAAGTTGAAGTCTATGAGTGAATATAGAAATACAGACTGGAGACTCGGCGCCTGTGGCTCAACTGGCTGGGGCGCCAGCCATGTGCTCCTGAGCTGGCGGGTTCGAATCCAGCCTGGGCCCGCAGGACAACGATGACGGCTGCAACCAAAAGATGGCCGGGTGTTGTGGCGGGCGCCTGTAGTTCCAGCTACTTGGGAGGCGGAGGCAGGAGACTCGCTTGAGCCCAGGAATTGGAGGTTGCTGTGAGCTGTGATGCCACAGC
>CAUYRH010123923.1:0-10544 GCA_963574655.1 Perodicticus potto
GAGGCTGAGGCAAGAGAATCGCCTAAGCCCAGGAGTTGGAGGTTGCTGTGAGCTGTGTGACGCCACGGCACTCTACCGAGGGTGATAAAGTGAGACTCTGTCTCTACAAAAAAAAAAAAAAAGTCAAGTAGATAAAAAGTACAGAGCTCTGGTCATCAAGCCCTGTTTTGCTAAGAATCCAAAACATGAAAGAGAGAGGATTATAAAGAAAAACACACAGGAGTCATTAAAATTTGTTCATAGAGCTGGTTACAGTTTGACATCTTTCTTTTCTTTCCTTTTTTTTTTTGACACAGAGTCTCACTGTGCCACTCTTGGTAGAGTGCTGTGATGTCACAGCTCAGAGTAACCTACAACTCTTGGGCTTAAGCAATTCTCTTGCCTCAGCCTCCCGAGTATCTGGGAGTACAGGCGCCCTGACATCTATCTTCTTTTGTTTTTCTTTTTGAGACAGAGCCTCAAGTTGTTGCCCTCGGTAGAGTGCCATGGCATCACAGCTCACAGCAACTTCCAACTCCTGGGTTTAAGCGATTCTCTTGCCTCCAGCTCCTCCTGAGCTGGAACTACAGGCGCCTGCCACAACACCGGGGTATTTTTTGGTTGTAGTTGTCACTGTTGTTTGGGAGGCCCGGGCTGGTTTCGAACCTGCCAGCTCTGGTGTATGTGGTTGGTACCTTAGCCACTTGAGCTACAGGTGCCGAGCCACATCTATCTTTTAATTACACAAAAAGCTAAGCTAGCAATGACCTCAGTTTGTGAGGCACTCAGTGAAAGAAATTAAAACCAAATTATTGGAATTTCTTGAGTTCAGATTCTTCCTTCTAATTGTGGTGTGACCATGAGTACGGTATTTAAAATTTCTGTGCTGTATTTCCTCCATCTCTAAAATGAGATAGAAAATAGTACCTATTTTGTAGAACTGTTTCAAGTATTACGTGAAATGAGGCAGGTAATGTGCTGAGCAGAGGACTCAGCTTGCAGTCCGTGCTCAATAAACAGTAGCTCCTATTATTGTTTCAAAAATCCACTTAAGTTACTCTGATTTTTTTCTAAACTGATAGGTTTTTTTCTGTATTGTCTTCTGGCAGGTATAATTGCTGTATTATCAGCCAGGCTTGGTGGCTTACGACTATAATCCTAGCACTCTGAGAGGCCAAGGAGGGTGGATTGCCTGAACTCACAGGTTCAAGGCCAGCCTGAGCAAAAAGCAAGACCCCATCTCTACAAAAAAATAAAAAAAAAATTAGAAAAACTGAGGCAAGAGGATCGCTTGAGCCCAAGAGCTGGAGGTTGCTGTTAGCTATGATGCCACGGCACTCTACCCAGGGTAACAGCTTGAGACTCCGTTAAAAAAAAAAAAAAATTGACTCAGTGCCTGTGACTCAATTGGCTAAGGCGCCAGCCACATACACCTGAGTTAGTGGGTTCGAATCCAGCCCAGGCCCACCAAACAACAATGACGGCTGCAACCAAAAAATAGCCAAGCATTGTGGCAGGCACCTATAGTCCCAGCTACTCGGGAGGCAGAGGCAGGAGAATCACTTGAACCCAGGAGTTGGAGGTTGCTGTGGGTTGTGATGCCACGGCATTCTACCCAGGGCAAAAACTTGAGACTCTGTCTCAAAAAAAAAAAAAAAAAATTGCTGTATTATTTGCAAGGAACATGATTAAGATCTAGCCACCAGGGTAAAACTACTTTTCATGGTAAGCAGTAAGCAGTACGCAGTACTCCTAGCGGCAGAGCTGGAACAATATTGCATAAGGAAGGAGAAGATTTGAGTCCTATGCCCAGCTCTGTCTGTTTGGCTTCCACCCTTGAAAGTGCTCTGCAAGGGAGGCCAGGTACCATGGCTTGTAATCTTTTCTAGCACTTTGGTGGACTGAGGCAGGTGGATTGCTTGTGCTCAGGAATTTGAGACCAGCCTGAGCATGAGCAAGACCCTGTCTCTATTAAAAATAGGAAAACTAGCCGGGTATTGTGGTGGGTGCTTGTAGTATCAGCTACTTGGGAGGCTGAGGCAAGAGGACTGCTCAAGGCCAAGAGTTTGAGGTTGCTGTGAGCTATGACTCTACCCAGGGCAACAGAGTGAGACTCTGTCTTAAACAAACAAAAAATAAATCTCTGATGGACTCTGCACCTTACCTATTCAGACCTATGAAAATCAACTGATCTGCTACCCAGTCATTTGGGTAACTGACACATAGATTTCAAATAACCCAATCTTTTAAAAGATTAAATGAAAACAAGTTAGTGTGGTTACTCGTTACTTCATTCTCAGTAATGAAGAGTCATTTGTGTTAGATGGAAAAATTTCAGAGGGAAATTCTGAAGTGCACACATTAAAGCTCAGTGAGGACATTTAAATACGTTCTGTGATTTTATGAAATTTGCTAAAGCTAAACTTTTCTTTGGGGACTTTCTTTGGATTTAGACAATTTCATTTTGCCTACCTCAGATGCATTTTATGCCTTTTCAGGCATAAAAATTGTAACAGAAATTTTCCATGGAAACAGCTTTCAGTTGCTACCTAGCTATAAATAACTCCTTTCCAGTTATTCTTTAAAAAATTGCTTCTTGGCGTTACCTAATGTAGACAATAGTAACTATTTGTTTCCCGAAAACTAGAAGAAAATACCATGTCTCCAGGTAAAAATAGATCCGAATGAAATATGACTCACCTGTGGCCTTGGAGTCACATGTGACTTTCTGGATCCTTGAGTATGGCCTTCCGACTGAATCTAAATTTTACAGAACAAATCCTTTTAATAAAAGTAGCTATAAATAGGTATAGGAATATATGATATCTTAGGCACATATACAGATTGAGTATCCCTTATCTGAAATGCTTGGGACCAGAAGTGTTTCAAATTTGGGATTTTGGAATATTTGCATTATACATGCACTTGAGCATCCCACATACGAAAATTTTAATACAGGGATTTGTTCTGTGAAGTTTGGAATTGGTAGAGGGGCTGCACTTGAGGATCGAGAAGGCCACATGTGGCCTTGAGACTGCAGGTTCTCCACCTCTTAATTAATTCTATTGTCATTTGGGAAAAGATCTCGTGAATTTAAAACCTCACATGCATTATTCAGTTTTATTTTATTTTATTTTATTTTTTGAGACAGAGCCTCAAGCTGTCACCCTGGGTAGAGTCCTGTGGCATCACAGCTCACAGCAACCTCAATTCCTGGGCTCAAGCGAGTCCCCTGCCTCCGCCTCCCAAGTAGCTGGGACTATAGGCGCCCACCACAACGCCCGGCTATTTTTTTTTTTTTTTGGTGGCAGCCGTCATTGTTGTTTGGCGGGCCCGGGCTGGATTTGAACCTGCCAACTCAGGTGAACGTGGCTGGCGCCTTAGCCCGTTGAGCCACAGGTACCAAGCCTATTATAGACATTTTAAAAATAAAACTGAGGCTCGGCACCTGTGGCTTAAGTGGCTAAGGTGCCAGCCACATACACCTGAGCTGGCGGGTTCAAATCCAGCCCGGGCCCGCCAAACAACAATGACGGCTGCCACCAAAAAATGGCCGGGTATTGTGGCAGGCGCCTGTAGTCCCAGCTACTTGGGAGGCGGAGGCAGGAGACTCGCTTGAGCCCAGGAATTGGAGGTTGCCATGAGCTGTGATGTCACAGCACTCTATCCAGGGTGACAGCTTGAGGCTCTGTCTCAAAAAAAAAAAAAAAGTCTATATAAATCCATAAATCTTTACAGTGCTGTGAAAAATATGAATGTGCTATACTATTTTTTTGTTTTTGGTTAACCATAAATTAAATGTAAATAACAACGTTTCATATGCTTATCATTTAACTGGCTAGGTCATTACCCTAGTATATTGATTTAACTTAACCTTTGAGTAGCTAAGATTAAAGACAAATGAATGCTTACTGAAGTTCAAACTGACAGTTAGCAATTTTTACCAGGAACTAGTAAAATTTCTCAATAATTTTTTTCTAGAGTTATATTACAGTTTGCCACACATTTGGGGATCTTGCTAACATTTTATAAGAAAGGTATCTTTTTAAAATATTTGAAATTGTGCTTTTCAAGTGTGTTGTTGTAGTGCTATGTCTATTTTTATTCAGAGATAATCTTACTTTTCCTGATTATAGAAATATCAGCATAAACAAATCAAATCATAGGGAAATGTATAGAGTGAAAAAAGTAAGTACCCTGTAATTCAATCTATAGAAAGTCAACATGGCTTAACAGTTTGTGGATTATGTTTTTCTGCTTTTTCCAACTATGCATTCATATATTGACTCATTTGTATAACATTTATTAAGTGCCTATTATGTGCCAGCACAGTTAAAAAGCTATTGTAGCAAGCCAGGTAAGAGCTCATGGTGGCTTAAACTAGGTAGTAGCTATGGAGGTGGGAGAAGGCTGGATTCAGGCTATTTTGAAGATAGAGCCAACAGGACCTGTTCATCCATTGACGAGAAGGAAAGACAGCCAGCAATGGTGACTCTTGGGTTTTGAGCCTATAGAACTGGGTAAATGAGGTATCATTTACAGATACAGAAAGACTACGGGAGGTGAAGGTCTTGAGGAGAAAAATCAAGGGTTGGGTTTTGATATATTAAGCTCACAATATGGAGCTATAAATTTGGGGGTCACTGATATATGTATGGCATCTAAAGCCACTGAGCCGGATGAGATCACTGAGGAAGTGAGGGCAGACAGAGCAGTGTTGTTGAAAATTCCTGCACTTGGTGCCTGTGGCTCAGAGGAGTAGAGCGCTGGCTCCATATGCCAGAGATGGTGGGTTCAAACCCAGCCCTGGCCAAAAATTGCAAAAAAAAGAGAATTCCTGCACTTTAAGATGGGAGGAGGAAGAGGAGCCACAAAAGACATTGAGTGGGAGGAGCTGAAGAGGTAGAAAGATTAATTGGAAGCCTTGTGAAGAAATATTTTAAGAGGGAAAGAGTGTTCAATTGTGTCAAAACTGCTGAAGTATCAGAGAAGATCACTGAAGGTTAACTATTACATTTTTCATGATATAGACATGGTGACTTTTGACAAAAGAGATATTGGTGGAATAATAGGAGAAAGGACTAAATTGGAGGAGCTTAAGGGAGAGTAAGGAATAGAGACAGCAAACATAAACAAATACTTTGAAGAATTTGCTATAAAGGGAGCAGGGAAATGCAGTGGCAGCTACAAATAGATGTAGATTAGGCATATATACAGGTTGATTATCCCTTATCCGAAATGTTTGGGACCGTAGGTGTTTTGAGTTTAGGATTTGGGAATATTTGCATTATACATGGACCTGAACATCCCACATAGGAAAATTCAAGATCAGAAATGCTCCAATGGGCTCGGCGCCTGTGGCTCAACCGGCTAAGGCGCCAGCCACGTACACCTGAGCTGGCAGGTTCGAATCCAGCCCTGGTCCGCCAAACAACAATGACGGCTTCAACCAAAAAACGGCCGGGCATTGTGGCGGGCGCCTGTGGTCCCAGCTACTTGGGAGGTGGAGGCAGGAGACTCGCTTGAGCCCAGGAGTTAGAGGTTGCTGTGATGCCATGGCACTCTATCCAGGGTGACAGCTTGAGGCTCTGTCTCCAAAAAAAACAAAAAGAAATGCTCCAATGAACATTTTATTTGAGCATCATGTCAACACTCAAAAAGTTTTAGGTTTGGGATGCTCAATCTATATTTTGCTAGTGGGAATAATATATTGTTGGAGAGTAACTCTATCACATTTTGAAATATGCAGTCACAATCCCTTTGTACCAACAATTTGACTTCTGGGAGATAATTACAGAGCGTGTGTATGTCTCTCTGTGTGTGTGTGTATAGTTTTAATCTATTGTCCATTTGGGTTGCTGTAACAAAATACCTTAGACTGGGTAATTCATAAACAGCAAAAATGTACTGCTCACAGTTCAGTAGGCTGGGAAGTCTGAGGTCACAAACCCATCAGATTCTGTGACTGATGAGGGCCTGCTCTCTGTTTCAAAGATGGCACTTTTGCTTTCCCCATGTTTTCACATGGTAGAAAGAGTGGGAAGCTCCCTCAAGACTCATATTAGGGCAGTAACCCCATTCATGAGAGCAGAGCCTTCATTACATGATCATCTTTTTTTTTTTGTAGAGACAGAGTCTCACTTTTTCATCCTCAGTAGAGTGCTGTGACGTCACACAGCTCACAGCGACCTCCAGCTCTTGGGCTTAGGCGATTCTCTTGCCTCAGCCTCCCGAGTAGCTGGGACCACAGGCACCTACCACAACGCCTGGCTGTTTTTTTTTTGTTGTTGTTGCAGTTTGGCCGGGGCCGGCTTTGAACCCGCCACCCTTGGTATATGGGGCCGGTGCCCTACTCGCTGAGCCACAGGCGCCGCCCTACTTAATCATCTTTTAAAAGCTCCATCTCTTAATACTACTATAAAGGGGATTACATTTCAAAATGAATTTTTAAGGGACATATTCAGACCATACCATGCCTATATGTATTTAACTTTTTAAATCCAACCATGTCATACTATGCAAGCAATTTTTTCATTTAAAAATGTATTGTAGTTCTTATTCTACATCTATGCATAGATCTATATATACATGTATAGTGTACACATCATGGCTTACTTATTTTAATTTTCCCCACAATTATAACTTCATTGTACATATATAGTTTTGTACTTGTGGTTAAAGTCTTAGAAATGAAAATGCTGGAGAAGAGACTATACATATTTCATAATTAGATAAAATACCAAGATTTTACCAAGATCCAATCATGCCTACCATCAGTGATATGGTTTGCAGAGACAGCATCTTTGGGTTAGGACTTTTTTTCTTTCTTTCTTTCTTTTTTTTTTTGAGACAGTGTCTTACTATGTTGCTTTCTGTAGAGTGCTGTGAGATCACAGCTCACAGCAACCTCAAACTCTTGGGCTTAAGCAATTCTCTTGCCTCAGCCTCCAGAGTACCTGTGACTGTAGGCACCTGCCATAACGCCCAGCTGTTTTTTTTTATTGTAGTTGTCGTTGTTTAGCTGGCCCAGGCCAGGCTGGAACCAGCCAGCCCCAGTATATGTGGCTGGCACCGTAACCTCTGAGCTACCGGCGCTGAGCCTCTGGGTTAGGTTTTAGGGAGTGTTTTAGCATCTTTGTGGAGGAGGTAGGGTCCATTGGTTATGAATAATTCATAAACTAGTTTGTGAATAAATTACTGAAAAAACAGTATCAATGTTGATTGGCCAGACAGATAAATGATTCCCATGAATTATCTTGTTTAATCCTCATGGCAATTCTTTGAAGTAGGTACTATTATTGGCCTTGTTTTACTTACAAGCAAACTGAGGCTTAGAGGAATTAGGTATGTACTGAGTCTGGAATTCAACCCATGGAGTGAAGGAAGAGCCAAGTTTGTGAATATGTGGGCTAAGGTAGGAGAATGATGGAAGAATAAGGAGACAGTTGGGAGATGTAAGAGAAGGAGAAGACATGACAGCTAGACACAAAATAGATGATGCAGAACTAGTCCCTCAAACTTATGTTATCCATTGAGAGGCCCTTTTCTTATGATAGCTTTGGCTGCTGAAAGATCTATGCCAGACTGGACATATTTATCTTTAAATAGCTTACATTCTACTTTGGGAAAACTAAGTGTGGAAATCTGATGAGCAGTACACAATTTTAACAAAAGCTCAAGACCATCACAGATGATGTCTCACATGTCAGTAGATGATTTCCAAATAAATTGTGCAGATGGTAAATTTTATCTGTGGAGTGGAATAAAGGTTTGTTGTGACTGTATCCAGAACAACTTCAAGGCTGCTTCCAATTCCTACAAAGGATGGCAGAATCCAAGTAAAAGACTATCCCATAAATGTGATGGAGCTAAGGATCTAGTTTTGGAGTACTTTGCTTTGCCTGATGGTCTTGTTTTTTGTTATTGATCTGTTTGCCATTTCTGCTGTCTGCCAGGAACTGGACACTGAAGCAGAGAGAGTAACTGTCATATGCCTGTATGACCTCCTACCTTCTGGCTTTCCAGTTGTGTTTTATTTGTGTACCTTCACCTAAATCTCACTTACCAACAATTTAAGTTAGCTTGAGATGGTTTCTGTTCTTAGGGTTTTGTTTCTACCCTCAAATTTGGAGACTATCATAAAGCCAGATGTGGGAATTAAATTCCAAGGAGAAAACCTGGCAGAAGCTAGTTAAGTATTGTGAGTGGAGACTAAGTACCCCACAAGTTGTGAGTATATTTCTGCTGCTTCTTTGAATGGTTCCTAATTGGATGAACAGAGCCATTATGAGAAAACACGGGAAGGAGAACTAAATTTTCAAGCATATAGAGGCAACTTACCACTCACATTGTGAGAGAATAGTCTGATGAAATAACTGGTATTAATTAGATGAATAAAATACATTTCTAAAAAATCCCAGATGCAGAGTTAATTACTCAGTTTATGTACATGATCATTATTGCTCTATAAAAAGAATCTTTTTTCTTATTTTTCGCATTTGTTTCCCATTGCCACTCCAGGCCTTCTCCCAACATAGGCCTCATCATGCCCTCAGACCTCACCATTTCTGCACAGAGCTGCACAGACTTCTATCTGCTAACATCTGTATCTCTGTGTTTACAGGGCTATTTCTCTGAATCTGCTCTGCCCAGGGCAGGGTATACAGAAGTGCTTTGAAACTAATCTTTCTCTGGACTCAGCGTAGTTCTCACCCAATGACTGAGGGGATTTATGTATAAATACCCTATCTCCCTCACCTTTTGGGTGGGTTCACCTAAGGCACAAGTTCTGTAGTGTCTTAGAGCTCCCCAGAGAGGAACCAGTGCCTACAGCAATAATTTGCTCAATAATGCATCATTAAAAATTTGTCTTCCTTCTCACTTCCCACTGATGTTTCCTGGAACCACTTTCCAAATAAACTACTGGAATTTGAATTCTTAAGGATCTAAGAGCCTGGATCTTGGAATCTATATAGATCTGTACAGCTGGGCTGCTCTTTGGGTAGCTATATCTGTTGACATACTGACATAAGGATTCCTGCTTCTCAACAACCTTGTCCACTTTCGAATTTATCTTCTTTTGAATTGAAATCATCTTGAATTCATCTTTTATTTTGTGTTTCTCTGATCACTAGTGAAACTGAGCATTTCTTTATATACTTCTAGGCTATATGGTTTTCTCACCCTTGGATTTCCTGATTATACTTTTTCTATTTTTCTGTTGGATTATCCGTATTTTTTCTTTTTCCTTTCTTTCTTTTTCTGAGACAGAGTCTCACTCTGTTGCCTGCGTAGGAGTGCCATGGTGTCACAGCTCACAGCAACTCAAACTCCTGAGTTTGAGCAATCCTCTTGCCTCAGCCTTCTGAGTAGCTGAGACTATAGGCATCTGCCACAAAGCCCAGTTTTTTTTTTTTTATTTTTAGTAGAGACAGGTCTCACTCTTGTTCAGTCTGGTCTCGAACTCCTAAGCTCAGGCAATCCACCCACCTCGGCCTCTCAGAGGGCTATGATTACACGTGTAAGCCACCTCATCTAGCTGTATTTTTCCTTTTTTAATTTTTATTTGTATTTATTTATTTTTTGAGACAGAGCCTCAAGCTGTCACCCTGGATAGAGTGCCGTCGCATCACAGCTCACAGCAACCTCCAATTCCTGGACTCAAGCGAGTCTCCTGCCTCCACCTTCCAAGTAGCTAGGACTACAGGCGCCCGCCACAACGCCCGGCCATTTTTTGGTTGCAGCCGTCATTGTTGTTTGGCGGGCTGGGCTGGATTCAAACCCGCCAGCTCAGGTGTACATGGCTGGTGCCTTAGCCCGTTGAGCCACAGGCGCCGAGCCTTTATTTTTATTTTTATATTTTTTGAGACAGAGCCTCAAGCTGTCACCCTGGGTAGAGTGCTGTGGGCATCACAGCAAGCTCCAACTCTTGGCTTAAGTGATTCTCTTGCCTCAGCCTCCCAAGTAGCTGGGACTACAGGCGCCTGCCACAATGCCCAGCTATTTTTTTTTTTTTTTTGGGTGTAGTTGTCATTGCTGTTTGGCAGGCCCGGGCTGGATTCGAACCCACTAGCTCTGGTGTACGTGGCTGGCACCTTAGCCGCTTGAGCTACAGGCGCTGAGCCTGTATTCTTCTGGACTTGAAATATTTCCTTGTATATTTTAGATATTAATTCCTTATTGGTTTTATTTATTTTTTTATTTTTTTAAAAATATGTGCATTTTATTATTCTTCATTACACTATTTCCCCCCCACCCCCATCCCCCAGTGGTAAGACAGAATTTATTTACAGAAAAGAATACAGAAAACACTAAAGCTCCTGGTACAGGGAGAGAATTCAAGTGGGGAGAGAGAAGCTCTCTCCGTTCCTCTCCCAGTCTTTCCCCGTCTCCTCCTTTAGGCCTTTAGTTTTAGGGTATATATAGGTGTATGGGTTCCTTGGCCAGGAAACGAATGAATACAGTCCCTTCCACCGGGGGCAAGGTGAATGAATGTATCAATGAATGGATATAGTCCATTCATGGAATTGAGGCCTAGGAAATTCACAAGAAATTGACCTAGGCAT